>CANYBF010291931.1:0-14916 GCA_948192965.1 Dalechampia spathulata
ATTCTGATACTAAATATATTTTTTTATGCTTAAGATATTACTGAACTCAAACAGAAGTTAAGATTAGATAGAAATAGTAGTAAAGAACTGTTAGAGCTATATAAACAGGATATTAAGAGGTAATCAGTAATATGATATTAATTAATTTAAGCTAGCATATAATTAAGATTGTTATACTAAATTATGACTTAAGAGTAATAGAATTTTAACAGAATCTTAATTAAGTTATAAATTATGAATATAATATGAATTAGATTTTAAATGATAACAGATTAATAAAGAGTTAAGTAAATATAAGCTATTAGGTAAAAACATTTGTACATTTATTAAATGGAGATAATAATTTATTTTTAAACAATAATGGATAGTTTTTAACAAGAGGTAAATGAAATAAACTATCTTACAGGTTATTAATCAAGATGTTATAAGGAATTAAATCAGACATATACTATAGAGATGTTATTAAACCATTTTATTTTAGTTCAATCATAGAAAAGAGATAAGAAGCATTTATTACTAAGTATAAGATTATTCATGATATTATTGGAATAAAGTTGATTTAAAGACTATAAGGTAAGATTAAAATTTAGGATCTAATTTAAGTTATAATGTGATATTATATAACAAAAAATAAGGTGATGACAGTTTTATGAATTAATAAAGACATAGTAACTGTTAACTTATTAAAAGAATGACTTTAAATTAAATAAGTTATTACTAGGGTGAATATTAAACAGTAAACTAAAGGAAACATATTAGACATGACTTTGATTTATTCAGTAGTATATATAAATATAAAAATGATAAAGAATTTAATTACTAATAAAAGATTAATATTGATTTTGAAATAGGTAAATCAGTGCAAAATATTCATGAATCATCCAAGGATATTAACAAAGCGAAAGATATACCAAGTTTGTGTTAGTTTGTTTGAAGTCCTTGATCATTAAACGATCAATGGGGCAAAGATTTGGTAATGCAATAGCATTACAACATTTAATATCATCGAACATTTATGCATTCTACATGTCAAGTACATAAGCATTTAATATGAATCATAACATATCATAACTTTATGGAATAAGGAGAAAAGAATGGAAAAAGTGATATATGACAAAGGCTAAATGATATACTAGACAAAATGATATGAATTCTTATGGGAATAAAATAATATGCTATCATGATATGAAAAAAAATAGAATTGAAAAGCAAGATGTTAAATGAGCTCATATGTATATAATCAAATTTATGTTAAAATGAAAGACCCAGTAAATGCGCATTTAAATGGATTGATGGATCAAAGAATAAGAGGGAGATTGCATAGCATAAATTCATTCTCATAAATATGCACTGTTCATAATTCATGACATACGACATAATGTGATATGATTTCATGGCATGACTAAATGATACATTAACTTCACATGAATATTTGATATGGTTGGAATTTCATAATATTTTAAGATTGTCATGCTAAATGGTTCATACATATATGACATGGAATACAAATGAATTTAGACATGATGTCTTGGAATATATGACCTAATGATTACTTGGCTTCAATATGTCATGAAATTTAAATGTCATAAATCTTTAAATGTTATGATTATTGAATCATATAATTAATTGTATTGCATGTTATAATTAGCATCACTGAGTTTTATACTCAGTGTTTATCAATTGATAAACACAAGATCAAGTAAGGCCACCGAACCGGAACGTTAGAAGCAACAGCTAGACAAATCAATTGAATATTGGTAATGATGAACTTTTCAGACTTCTATTAAGGAAATAATGGTGCAACTCTTAAATAAAAACTTTGGCAGTACTTTAAATATTGGGTTATTATAATCATGTAATAATGTGAATAACTGTGACACTAAGTGGTAAAGACTTAAATGATGAATGTATGATAAATCAAGGAAAGTTATCTAATATGAAAAAAAAAATTCCTGCACTTATTCAAGAATGTATGGAATTCCTTATAGAATGATTATTGATTTTCGTAATAGAAAATTAGTAATCATTCTACGGGAGCTTGTTACACAGCCGAAAGACATGACATAGAATCTGATGTGGAAGGGTTGTAGTCAAACTAATGACCTCTTGACATTTGGGTAGTCATGATATATGACTAGACACCACTCATGATTTACATATTATGGAGTCAATAATAGATTCATATGTTGCCAACATGCCAAGAACCCAAAAGGTCGCATATTAAAAGTAAGGGAATGATAATCATGAATGGATATTGGTGAAATAAATTTTTTGGTTATAAGATAATAAGGATTTTTCATGTTTATTAGAAAGATTATGAAAAGAGCTTTGATTTGATACCAAGATCACTAAAATCTGACGAGTAGAACTTAAGATACAAGTGATTTAAGATGAAATGTTTTACATGCATGGTATATATGGGTTTTTGACAGAATTAATTGACTTAATGGTCAAAATGTGATTTTCATATAACTTATTCATGTATGATGAATTAAATAGAAGTTTACATGATTACCATGTGCTTTTGGAAGGAGATTTAAGTCAGTCACACACAAGTCACATGCTAGAAGCATGTCGCATGCACATGACTTGACTTATCATAACCTAAACCTAATTAGGGTTATATCATTATGTTTTGGTGAAAATAAATAGAGTGAAAAAAGCATATTTTAGCTACCTCTATTATTCCTTCTGATTCTAAGAATGTTGAAGCATAAGAACAAGGGGAAATAATTCAATTTTGATTGAACATCAAGAAGAATACCAAATTCAATCATTATTCTCCATCCATTCTCTTTTCTATTTTATTTTACTAGTCTCTAAACAAAACTAGTAATTTGGATTACTAATCATTCTCTTTACTTGTGTGGATAGTTTGGAGATCCTCTATTCTTGTGGATTTAAAAGTTTGCTACAACTTTTTAAAAGGACAAGAAAGGAGGAGATCGGCTTAAAAGTAAGTCTTTCAATCTCTTCTTCATAATCTTCTATGTGTTTGATGTTTTCTATGTATAAAATTGCTAGATTCAATGAAATCAACTATTTTAAATTTTTAAATTACATCTTCTACTGCTAAACATGTTTTCATAAACCAACAATGGTATCAGAGCGATTTGGTTTGCAATCTATGCATAAAACATATACGATTTCATTTTTTTTCACTTATCTTGGCTTGCGGCATTTCCAATTTTGATGTGGTTAATGTTTGATTTTTGATTTGAAATTTTAAGCATGTATTCATCATTAAATTATTTTGGTTTTTATCAAAAAAAATCAAATACATTTATGAAATTTTATGAGATAAAAATTCATATATTGGGCATGCTTTTAATAAAAGGCCGAATGGAATTTTTTTATGTTGTTCTTAATATTCTTGCTTGTTTATTGCATGTTTAACTGTTGAGCATGTAAAACATTAATTAGTTAATATGTTAACTTGATAATAGAGCATTTTGAATGAATTTTGATTCAATGTACATGTGATTTAATGGAAACCATGTTCATATGCGCATAAGAAATCCTTTTGTGGTATATTCAGTTTTTTAATAATTAATTACTCATTTTTTCATTAATTCATGTATTTTAATGTTTTAAATACATTAAAGGTTTTGAAAATGAAATTTTATTAATTTTGGAGATTAATAAGTATTTTATTTAAATTAAAACTCTTGAAAAGAGTAATTTAAGCATGATAAGGATTCTTATTGTTTTTTACTTCTCTTTTGTTTTCTAAGTGATATATTAATATTTAAAGTGTGATTAAATAATTAATATATTACTGTTGGATGATTATTTAATTTAATAAATAATTTATTCAAATAGAAGTCAAAACATGTAATCCATATGTTTTTAAATGCAAGCCCAATTACTATTTGAAAAGGCAACGTTAGTTTGAATTTTAAAATGAAAAATAAATGAAATGACATTATGAGAAGATTATTTATTTTGAATGTTTGGATGGATGAATATATGGCATGATGGTGATTATGGACTTAACCTAATATGATTAAGCATATGCATCATTTTATAATTTTTGGTAAATAGGGCTTGCGAGTCCTACGTTTTCCTTAAAATCTTATATACTTCTTTTCTCATCTACTCCTCCCAAATGTAACTTGGGGTTTCTACTATTGAAATTTGTAATTAGATTACATAGCGTGTAAAAGATACAAAAGGAGGTAAATAGAGCAAAGGAACAAAGGTGTGACTAAAAGTGAAACTCTAAGGCAAAATTTGTAATAGAATAGTATTATTTCAAATTTTGGGGTTTGTAAAATCATGCATAACCTAGGTTTGACCTTAGAGTTAGAAGTCAATAATCATCATATTATAAATTATTATAATGATGTATGTATGAGTTGCATGAGCATGTTATAGCATGCATGAGCCAGGACCATGCATGGTGCACCAATTGCACATACTTACCTTAAATGTTTTTAAGTGACATAAAAGGAAATAAATCCCTCAAAGGAATATAAATCTAAGGCCTTCAATTTTCTAAGATAAGGGTGGAGAGCTTCTTGTCATTCAAGTTGTTGAGCATACTTAAGCCTGTTTAACATGGGGTATATCCAAGTTTTAAACAGATGGGTTAAATTTAAATAAAATGTTTTATTTGTTGGGCATACCCAAGGTAAAATATTTTATAGGCCGGTTTGAAGAATTATGTTATTAACATAACATAAGTATCAAGATAAGTTGATAACCTAATGATTCAGTAACCATATAGAGATTTGATTGATATGAGAGAAGTTTACCTATTGACATTAAGTTCCAATTTGTTGAGCGTACTTAAGATTGGGCTTAATGGTCATTGGATATTGACCCACCAAAGAAGGCAAAGTGTGACCTTCCCAGATTAGTAGTTGAGGGCTATTAGTTTATAATAAAATAGTGGGAGATAAAAACTAATAAAAAACCTTATTATGTTATTAAATACATGATGTTTTTAATAATACACTATTTCTTCTTATTCTCCAGATTTTTCTAAAAAAATATCAAGAAAAGTTTATCTCCACGGAATTCTCAAACATAAACTAAATGGATCCAACTATATAGACTGAATTTACCAAATCAAAATAGTTTTGAAAGGTGAATAGATAGCCCATGTATTGGATCGAGGTTATCCACACACACCTATAGTAAACTCCTTTGAGGAAGTCGCAGATGTTTACAATAAGTTTAAGCAAGAGGATAAGATGGCCAGTAGTATTATGCTGGGAGCTATGGAGAATGACCTCCAGAAACAGTACAAGACTCTGAACTCTTATACTATGGCTACTTATCTAAAAATGCTTTTTGAAGAAAAAGCTAAGATTGAGAGATTTGAGCTCTTAAAGGCACTCTTTAGGTGCAAGATGGTAGAAGGATCATTAGAAGTCCTTCATGGCATTAAGATGCATGGCTACATATAGAGGCAGGAGGGTATTGGTTTTGGACTGAAATAAGAGCTGGCAATTAACCTTATTCTATAATCCCTACCTGATAGTTATACATAGTTTTTGCTTGAGTATTAAATGAATAAAGGAGAAACTGCCATTCTTGAGCTTATCAATTTGTTGAAATATGCTCAAGAAGCTAATAAGAAGAGTGTTAAAGTAGCACTAGTAGTTAGTTCTTGTAGGCCTGCTAAAAGGAAGGGCACAATCAAGAAGAAGGGTAAGAAGCCAGCCCTTAAGACCAAAGGAGGTGTGGGTAAGAAAGCTGCAAAAAAGCCCCACAAGGGTATTTGCTTCCATTGCAATAAGGATGGGCATTAGAAGAGAAATTGCAAGGAGTACCTTTAGCTGGTCAAGAAGAACTGTGCTTCTTCTTCATATATATTTATGATTAAGGTTAACTCTAATGTTGTTTCTAGTAATAAGAGTTGGGTATTAGATACCGGTTGTGCATCTCGCATTTGTTATGATTTGCAAGGGCTGGTCAGTAAGAGGAGGCTAAGTAGGAATAATGTTGATATTAGGGTTATTAATGGAGCACGAGTTGCTTCATTAGAAGTAGGAACCTATATTTTACACTTAGGTTCTGGTTTAAAACTTGAACTCAATGATTATTATTTTGTTTTAAGTTTAAATAAGAACCTTATTTTACTGTCTTGTCTTGTTAAACAATGATTCAATTTTTCCATAAATAATAATGGTTGTTCAATGTTTAAGGATAGCATGTTTTACGATTCTGCAGATGTTGAAAATGGAATTTATATACTAAATAACACAAACCTCATTTGCAATGCTCAAACTAAGAGAATCAAAGTTGATACTCTTAATCCACTTTTTGTATAGCACTGTCATCTTGGCCATATAAATAGCACTCGCATGTCTAAGTTGCATAAATTGGGCAACTTGGGTTCATTTGATTTTTAATCATATGAAACTTGTGAATCTTGTTTACTAGGCAAGATGACAAAATCATCTTTTAAAGGAAAAGGTGAAAGAGCTAAAGAGGCACTAGAACTCATACATTCATATGTATGTGGTCCTATATCCATACATGCTAGAGGTGGATACAGCTACTTCATTACATTCATAGATGACTATTCTAGATATGGATGTTTGTACTTAATGAAGCACCAATATGAAGCTTTTGAGAAGTTCAAAGAATTCAGAAATGAAGTAGAGAAACCACTTGGTAAGACTATTAAAACACTTCATTTCGACCGAGGTGATGAATACCTAAGCCAAGAGTTTCTTGAACATTTTAAAAATAATGGGATTTATCTCAATGGGCACCTCCTTATACATCTCAACATAATGATGTATCAGAAAGGAGGAATCAAACTTTATTAGATATGGTTTGATCTATGATGAGCCTTGCAGAATTACCCAAATCATTTTAGGCTATGCACTGGAGACTGCTATTCATATTTTGAACAAAGTTCCATCTAAATAGGTTGAAGTTACACCATATGAAATGTGGTATAATAAGAAACTCATCTTATCTTATTAAAGGTATGAGGTTGTCCTTATGTTAAAAGGACAATGTCAGACAAGCTTGAGGCAAAGCCGGACAAATGTTATTTTGTAGGATATCCTAGAGAAACCATATGATATTACTTCTATCTTTCTTTGGAACAAAAAGTTTTTATTTCAAAGCATGCTATTTCCTTAGAGAAATAATTTATTCTAAAAGGATACTGGGAGTAAGATTGATCTTGATGACATTTAATCACCATAAGATGAAGCAGATCAATCGATTGATCTTACTGATGTAGAGTCAGAACCTATGGAAATGCAAGCTCCCAGATGCTCAATTACAATAAGAACTATGCCAGAGAGGTATGGATTCCTTGTTCATGAGAATAAGCAAGTCTTATTAATTGAGAATGATGAGCCCATAGACTATGATGAAGTTCTAAAAAGCTCAGAATATGACTTATGGTTAAAGGCCTTGAAGTCTTAAAT
Source organism: Dalechampia spathulata (assembly GCA_948192965.1). Classification (NCBI taxonomy): domain Eukaryota; kingdom Viridiplantae; phylum Streptophyta; class Magnoliopsida; order Malpighiales; family Euphorbiaceae; genus Dalechampia; species Dalechampia spathulata. Next base: position 7,401 of record CANYBF010291931.1, read on the forward strand.
GGATTCCATATCAGAGAACCAAGTATGGACTTTGGTTGATCCACCTAAGGGGATAAAAACCATTAGGTGCAAGTGGGTCTTCAAAAAGAAGATAGACATGGATGGTAATGTGGTTACCTTTAAAGCATGCTTGGTGATAAAAGGTTATCATTAGAAATAAGGAATTGACTATGATGAAACTTTCTCACTAGTAGCTATGCTTAAATCCATAAGAATCTTACCTGCTATTACTGCCCATTTTGATTATGAAATATGGAAAATGGATGTAAAATAGCTTTCCTTAATGGAAATCTACTTGAGGAAGTGTACATGACACAACCTAATGGTTTTATATCCAAAGATAGCAACAAGGTATGCAAACTTCAAAGATCTATTTATGGATTGAAGCAAGCATTAAGGAGCTGGAACATACATTTTGATGAAGCAGTTAAGGAATTTGGCTTCATCCAAAACATTGATGAATCATGTGTTTACAAGAAGACTAGTGAGAGTATAATTGGTTTCCTTGTGTTATATGTAGATGGCATATTACTCATAGGGAATGATGTCTCATTTTTATAGAGTGTTAAATTTTGGTTATCCAAATAATTCTCCATGAAAGACTTTGGAGAAGTTGCTTATATTTTAGATATAGGGATCTATAGAAATAGATCAATAAGTCTTATTGGTCTTTCATAGTCTACTTACATAGACAAGGTGCTAAAGAGGTTTGGCATAGATCTTTCAAAGAAGGGTAATATACCCATGGTACATGGGAAATATCCTTCTAAAGCATAATGTCTTAAGATACAAGATGAGAAAGATCACATGACTACGATTCCATATGCATCATCAATTGGATACATCATGTATGCTATGTTATGTACTAGGCCAGATGTGGCATTTTTACAAGCAAGTTCCAATCCAATTATGGAGAGGAACATTGGTCGACTGTAAAGAATATTCTCAATTACTTGAGAAGGATTAAGTATATGTTCTAAGTGTATGGAGAAGGGGATTTGCAATTAACTGGGTATACAGATACTAGTTTCTAATATGATAAAGATGATTGCAAATCTTAATCAAGTTACATGTTCATGATGAATGGTGGTGCAGTTGTTTGGAAGAGTTCTAAACAGGAGACTACAACAGATTCTATAATGGAGGCAGAGTACATAGATATATTAGACACAGCAAAGGAGGCTGTATGGATAAGGAAGTTCATTCATGAACTTGGTATGGTTCCCTATAGCGCAGAAGTTATTCCTCTATTATATGATAATAATGGAGCAATAGCTCAGGCAAAGGAGCCTAGGTCTCACCAGAAAAGTAAACATGTACTTAGGAGATACCATTTGATTAAAGAGATCATTGGTAGAGGATAAGTAGAGGTTAACAAAGTTCCCATAGAGCAGAATATGGCGAACACTCTCACTAAGGCATTGACACAGAGTAAGCATGATAGACATATAACTTCCATGGGTTTGAAGTTTATGTATGATTGGCTCTAGCATAAGTAAGAGTTTGTTAGTGTATGCTCTAGAGCATCATGTTTCATTGTAATTTGATATTGAACCATTTATTAATAAAGGCATTATTCATTATTTAGTATACTTGAAAGGTAATTGACTAAATAATAAATTCAAAGATATTGGAACAGTACAAAGGAATTCATAAAAAGTTTATGAAATGAGATTCTTATTATATGCAAATGTTCAATATCTAAATTATCCCTAATCAATGTATTAATAAGAATGGATATTATTAATGCAGTTAAGATCAACACATATTATACATCCTTTAGGGATGATTATCATTCATCATGATAAAGAGTTATCTAAAGTGAACATATGGATGAGCAAGTAGGGGACTAACTCATTAGAGGCCTTGCCAGTGAGATTTTATATGGATAATTGATCTATGTCTATGAAATATATCTCACTCATATTAGTAATGCAAGTATCCTTAAGACTTGAGATAATAAGGTTATCTTAATTATCAATCACTATGTTTTAACTCCTATATTTTATTCCTCTAAAGGAGGCATTCATAATTTAGAGGTTGGATATAGTGTGAAGTAGTTGAAGGTATTTATTTATCAATAAAGAATTCACCAACCTAGATTAAATGTAAGGGTTTTATCTCATTTATTCATGTAATGTTCTTTATTTAGGAATCTTTGGCAAGAGTAGAATGTCTATTGATGAATGGTTTTCATAAGGGCATTTTAGGAATAAAGATTATAGTATATGAAACATCAAATTCAAGGCATGATCTAAGACACTTGATTATGCATTGAGTTGACATTAATCCATACTCAAATCTAAATGAGATAGTGGATGGTGAAAGGAGTTTATTGCATGGAATCTGATATGGAAGGGTTATAATCAAACTAATGACCTCTTGACAGTTGGATAGTCATGATGTGTGACTAGACACCACTCATGATTTACATATGATGGAGTTAATAATAGATTCATATTTTACTAACATGTCAAGAACCCAAAAGCTTGCACACTAAAAGTAAGGGAATGATAATCATGAATGGATATTGATGAAATAATGTTTTTTGGTTATAAGATAACCTATATTTTTTATTTTCATTAGAAATATCATGAAAAGATCTTTGATTTGATACCAAGATCACTAAAATTTGATGAGTAAAACTCAAGATACAAGTGATTTAAAATGACATGTTCTACATGCATGGTATATACAGGTTTTTGACGAAATTAATTGACTTAATGGTCAAAATATGATTGTCACATAACTTATTCATGTATGATGAATTAAATAAAAGTGCACATGAGTGCCATATGCTTCTAGAAGGAGATTTAAGTTAGTCATATGCAAGTCACATGTCAGAAGCATGTGACATGCACATGACTTGACTCATCATAACCTAAACCTAATTAGGGTTATATCATTATGTTTTGGTGAAAACAAATAGAGTGAAAAAAAATATTTTGGCTACCTCTATTATTCATTCTAATTCCAGGAATTTTAAAGCATAAGAACAAGGAAAAATAATTCAGTTTTGATTGAACATCAAGAAGAATACCGAATTCAATTATTATTCTCCATCCATTCTCTTTTTTGTTTTGTTTTACTAGTCTCTAAACAAAACTAGTAATTTAGATTACTAATAATTCTCTTTACTTATGTAGATAGTTTAGAGATCCTCTATCCTTGGGGATTGAAAAGTTTGCTACAACTTTTCAAAAGGACAAGAAAGAAGGAGATCAGCTTAAAAGTAAGTTTTTCAATCTCTTCTTCATAATCTTCTATGTGATTGATGTTTTCTATGTATAGAATTGCTAGATCCAATGAAATCATATGTTTTAAAAATTTTAAATTACATCGTTTACTACTAAACATGTTTTCACAAACCAACATAAATACTATCATTAAGCTTCATGAAAAGAATTTAGCATAAGCATGCTAAATTCATATTTATAATGCATCTTATGCACATTTTCATCACTTTAACCATCTTTTCACTTTTGTTTTATTTATTTTCTATAAATTTCATGTCATATGAAATTGCTTCAACTCTGTATCATTTCATAATATTTTCCTCATCTCAATCATTCATGAATCACTCCTTTTGCATTCACATAGCATAAACATGTCATATATGTTTTTCTTATGTTTACAACTTTTCTATATATACTCTCTTTCCATTATTTACCTTTCAATTAAATAACTGATGTATGCATATATATAGTAATTCACATTAGCACCTTAAGAATGTTTAATTCATTAATAATCACCTTTAAGTCTATTTTCATTTTATTACCATCTAATATATATAAATCATATTCTTACCTTACCTTTATACATACATTCATAACTTTAAATATTTTCTATACTTCATGTATTATGTTACCATGAAATACATGCTTACACATATATACTTTGATATTTAACATAATTAATCCATGGTTGTACATCATTATAGCATGATCATAAAATACATATGCATGCATGAATTTAAGGTGACAATTTATATACTCTCTAGTCATTATAAGTTAAGGATACGATCATGATGATAGTTATAGGTCAATATATGCTTGTTATTAGTAACAGTAAAACTATACAAAACCATAAAAGTTCAAGTAATATCATTATCAATGAAATATATATGAAAGTTATAAGATTGATGCTATACACTGAAATGAGCATGTTAGTTTATTATATTAATATGGTTGATTTACACTACAAGTTAATGGTAGAATGATTATGAATACTTATGGATGTTATATATCCATTGATTAGGAATTCATATAACTATGAGATGCTCAATGATTGATGTTTTAAAAGACTTTGGTAGAGCGTAATAGCTATGATAATGATTGTTATTGATGGCTATTAGATTTTGAAAAGTTATAAACATCTAACAAGCATATCAAGTTAATATACATGTATGGATTGATGTTTTCTATTTGAATTGAGGTTATATGGTATATACATGGTGTTAATTATAAGCTGCAAATGTATCATGAATTGATGATGAAGGTATAAAGAATGTTTATGCTTATTAATCAATGAATACTTAGATGACATTAATAGGTAAATGAAAGGCTCATCCAAAGGTAAATGTGATAGAGGAATAAATAATATATGAGAAGTCATGCATTGTATTTTATTAGGATGACATGTGGTAGAGGAATAAATGAGACAATAAAATGAATATATGATGGATGAATAAAAAAGGTAAATGAAATACATATATGGTACAGGAATAAGGAAGACGTTTATTATACATAAATGATAGAGAAATGAGGAAGACATTTATTACACACGAATAGTGAAGGAATAAGGAAGGTAAATATATAATGGATAAATGAAATAAATGTTATTTATGAGACTAGTATAGATTATACACAATCAAAGATAATTAATTAAGTAATCTAAGATTATAAATAATGAGAAAGTGGTGAAAGGTGAAACTCAATGTATAAATTACACTCATTCATATTATATGGCACCCAGGGCTGATGAGGGTGAGGAGTGGATGCTGGTGGTAGAGAGAGTAAGGATAAAGAGCAACTCCTATCATACTTCTAAGTAGAAGGGCACATGAATGAACGGATCCCACACCCGAAGAAGGGGGATCTTAAGACTATGTAGGTATGGGGTTGAATAGTTGAGTGATTTTAAGATTATACAGGTAAGAGAGTGTACAATTGAGAATAACTTAAATGATTAGATAGGTATTATCCATACTAGAAAGGTGCACCTACCTTTTAATGCTCATTCCATAAGAACTCCATAGTTAAGCATGCTTGGCTTGGAGCAATTATATGATGGGTGACCTTTTGGGAAGTTTGCTTGAGAAGCATGTAAGTAAGGATAAAGCATGTTGGACAGGACTTGTGTTAGGTTTTGGAGGTAGTTTTCAAATCCACTACGATGTTAGGACATAAAAAATTGATGTATATTGCTTGCTAAGTTTATCCATACTATTAAGGAATAGTTATGCAAACCTTATTATCCTTTCCCTTTATATTAAGCACCACTGAGTTATATACTTAATGTCTATCATTTGACAAAAGTAGGTTAAGGAAGTTAGAAGGAGCGTATAGATTAATAAAGCATCAATGCATCAAGATGTTCTAAGATTCCATACAATCTTTAGATAATCATTTTGACCATGTAACATAATCCTTGAGGGTGTTTTCATTTATGTAAATATCATCATATAATTTATGAGCAATAAATATTTTATACATGTATATAAGTTATGAATATAAAAAAATAATGAATGGTTAATTGTATATACTGGTTGACAAGGATGGCATATTATAGTAATGCAAATGTATATTTTTGATATGTGTGTACATATATATATATATATATATATATTTATATATATATGAATTGAATAAATATTCACATAATAGACACAAGTAATAAGAAAAAATGATATATTTATGAGAAATGTATAAATTTCATTGAATGGAAGAGAATAGTACACATCCCTTGTATGGTAATTAATAGGTTATAAGAATAATAGGATTTGTTAATCATTCTACATGAGTATGTTTCACCAAGATAGGTGTGATGTATAGAAATATACTTAAGATTACATGAATTTTTTATTACATGATTAACAACATTGTCATCTTGGTGATACTCTTAATCCACTCTTCATATGGCATTGTCGTCTTGGCCATATAAACAACACTCGCATGTCTAATTTGCACAAACTAGGCAACTTGAGTTCATTTGATTATGAATCTTATGAAACATGTGAATCTTGTTTGTTCAGCAAAATGATAAAATCATCTTTTAAAGGAAAGGGTGAAAGAGCTCAAGAAGTATTAGAACGCATACATTCAGATGTATGTGGCCCTATGTCTATTCATTCTAGGGGTGGATATAACTACTTCATAACATTCATAGATGACTATTTAAGGTACAAATATTTATACTTAATGAAGCATAAATCTGAAGCTTTTGAAAGATTTGAAGAATTTAGAAATGAAGTAGAGAAATAACTTGGAAAAGGTATTAAAACTCTTCGATCTGATTGAGGAGGTGAATACTTAAGTCCAAGAGTTTCTAGAATATCTTAGAGATAATGGGATCTTATCTCAATGGACACCTCCTTAAACACCTTAGCATAATGGTGTAGCTGAAAGGAGGAATTGAACTACACCATTATGCTGAGGTGTATAAAGAGGTGTCCATTGAGATAAGATCTCATTATCTCAGAGATATTCTAAAAACTCTTGACTTAAGTATTCACCTCCTCGATCAGATTGAAGAGTTTTAATACCTTTTCTAAGTTGTTTCTCTACTTCATTTCTAAATTCTTGGAATCTTTCAAAAGCTTTGGATTTTTGCTTCATTAAGTAGAAATATCTGTACCTTGAATAATCATCTATGAATGTTATGAAGTAGTTATATCCACCCTTGGCAAGAACAGACATAGGGCCACATACATCTGAATGTATGTGTTCTAATACTTCTTGTGCTCTTTCAATTTTTCCTTTAAAAGATGATTTTGTCATTTTGCCTAACAATCAAGATTCATATTGTGAGCGTACGTATCCGTTTCTCGGCTTTTTCGGTTTTTACAGGTTTTAGCTTTTGAGAAAAACAGAATGTGTGGAGTCGCCACCTAGTTTGTTTCTATTAATCCAATTGAATTAACTTTGAAAACTAGGAAATAAAACCTTGGTTTTTCAGAGTTAAAACATCCTTAGTTTCTTCAGAGTGTGGGTTGGGGATTTCAAATCTATTTGTATTCCATCTTAATATGCTCGATTGTTTAGTTAATGAAAGCTCCTAATCACGCATTTAGGTTTAAGTTTACTTAGCATACGTTTCATGGCATACGGCAAGCAAGAAGCAAAGGCAAGTAAGAAAGCATAAATAAAGCGTAAATAAAGCATAAAAGGAAAGCATAAAAAACAGAACAGGAAATTGTGGGCAAATACAACCCACCCAAAATGATAGAATTAAAGCAAATAAACCCTAAAATGGTGAGTCCGAGGCCCAGTTGCTCTCTTCGGGATCCGCTTGGGCT
>CANYBF010291996.1:0-13498 GCA_948192965.1 Dalechampia spathulata
TTTTAGTGTTTTCAATTAAAACTAATCAAAATCTAACTTGTTTCAATCAAAACAAATCAAATTCAATCAAATTATGAGCTAAAATGATGAATTCAATTCGCGTTTGGAATCAAAATTGAGAGAAAAATGAAATTTAAAAGCCATAGAAATGCCTTCTTCCCGCCAAAACTAACTGCCATTCAAATTATAACAGATTAGGGAACTTACCCGATCGGGTAAGTGGGAAAGGCAATTCGGGTAAGCAAGATACCCGATCGGGTATCTAGCATACCCGAATTGGTTCCTTGACTTACCCGAACGGGTAAGAGGCTCAAACCCTAAAAAACCCTAATTAAACCCTAAACCAAACCCTAAACCAAGCCCTAAAGCAAACCAGGGTGAACCGGGAATGCCCGTAAGGGCTAGACAGTGATGGAATAGACCCGGTTTGCCCTAATCAGTCCGAGAACTCAAAATTCAGGGTACGACAGTTGCCCCCTGATTCAGAAGAACCTACATGTACTCAGAGCATGTAATTCTTCATGAATCAAGAAGAGCACCTAAACAAGCAAGAACAGGATGCAAACACTAGAGAAAGAAAACCCACTGGGGATAAGTGAAAACAAAACAAAAGAATAAATGCTGGGAAATTTCCACTGGGGAAAACAAAACTGAAGACACAAAAAGTGAATATTGAGAACAAACTCCACTGGGGAGAAAAGAAAGATAGTTGCATGAGATAATCATGATCTCACCAAGTAAGAGAGAAAGTTGCATAGGAGCAGCGCGTCCTACCAACCATGAAAAGACAGAAGTTGCTAGATCTACTGGGGATTAACAACAAGGATCTCCTAGACGGTCACGATCTAGCGAGAGAAGTTGCATGAGACTCCACAGGGGAATAAAACAGCGATCTCCTAGACGGTCACGATCTAGCGGGAAAGAGTTGCATGAGAGAACTGGTTCTCACCAACTTGAGTCAGAAAATATCTCCTAGACGGTCACGATCTAGCGAGAAAGAGTTGCATGAGAGAACTGGTATAGGAAATAAGTTGTATAGGAAATGCACTAGGCACCTCTCGTATAGGAAATAAGTTGCATAAGAGTAGTTTAATCTTACCAACTTGTAGACAGCAAAGTTGCGTTGGAGCCTAACTCATCCAGACCAACCTGTAAAGTTGCGTAGGGGCAGCATCACCCTGACCAACCTGTATGCTGTAAGCCTCTCCTAGACGGTCACGATCTAGTGAGAAGAGAAAGTTGCATGGAAGCAACGTGTCCCATTAATCTGTATCAGAAAACATTAGAGAGTTTGAAAAGAAAACAGTTACAGTACCTTTTCAAAAATAGAATTCAGAGATTAGAATTGCAGAATTCAGAAATCAGAATTGCAAGATTGGAGAAACTGGGAGAAGATGATCACGATCTTCTCGTAAACAGAGAGGTTCAGAGCTTCTGGAAGGCTGGGGAATCATCTTGGGACCCCCTGGAACTGTCTGGTTCCCTGAAAACACTTAAATCAAGCATAAAAAATCAAATCCAAGAAGATACCCGAACGGGTAAGCCATGGGTGATTTGGGTAAGATACTTACCTGTTCGGGTAAGTCACATACCCGATTCGGTACCAAACATACCCGAATGGGTATGTGGCCTATTTAAACATAAAACCCTATTTTCAATTCATTTCGCACAGTTTTCAGATTTCAGACACCTCCTAAACACTCTCAAACACTCCCCAGGTTAGTTTCTTAGACTACAATACCGTTATAATGGCAAATAGACGACCATGCGAGTCATCGAGGTACAGGAGCACCGAGACCACATACTGCGGGTTGACACGGGGAGACCAGATTCCCCTGCTGCTGAGTTTAGAGACGCACTTGTCCCAGTGGGCAAGTATATCGGTAAGTCTTCTAATCCCTGTCTTTTAATTTATTCATTTAAAATTTTTGATGCATGAACTGATTTAGGCTATGACAAATAGAAACATGCTTAAGGATGAACAAAAATTTAGGATCAGAACTTAGTCAGAAATACTTATCGGATATCCTTGCTGAACATAGGCCCGAGGAGCTGTCTCCACAACCGGGAACTTTTCCGGTGTCTGCCACTGGTACAGGGAGCTTCCAGTGGCTGTGAGGGCGAGGGTAGACCTGACAGGATTAGCCCCACTGCTCAGCTACTTCATTATTGGGGAAACCCATAGCATTCTCTCGGTGCTGACGGCCATGTTGGAGAGATGGTGGGATACGACACACACCTTCCACCTGCCGATAGGAGAGTTTACCATCACCCCGTCCATCTTCACAGCGATGACGGGCGTGCCATGCGTCGGAGTGGAGCTGCCCATGTAGGATATTTCTATACAGGACAGGGCTTACATAGAAGGACTGCTCGGAGTGGCCCCACAGACCAGAGGAGATAGGAGGATCAGTTACGAGATCCTCTACCGTCGCTGGTACGGACATGAGCCAGAGGACAGGGTAGCAGAGGACCAGTATACCCGGAGCTTCCTGATGTACTTCTTGGGTAGTGCTCTGTTTGCCAAGTCAGGTGCTACAGCCCATCTGGGTCTTCTCCCGGCACTCCGTGACTTGGACCGGGTTCAGGGATATGGCTGGGGCACTCCTGCTCTGGCGTACCTATATACAGCGATGGACAGGATCAGCCGCGGACACAGCCAGCTGATAGGATTTTAGCCCGTCATTGAGGTACGTGTCGGAGTTCCTTGTCTGTCTGATTTCCTTTCTGATTTTGATAATTTGCTGACTTTTGAATTTGTTTTGCAGCTGTATGCCTACAGGACCCACTTCTGTCGGGGACCTATTGACATGATGACATGCGATCTCCTATTCCCTGCAATCTGCATTTGGTTCGGTGCTAGGGCCGGTGCTGTTAGGGACTTGGACCTCCACAAGGCCAGGCTGAGTGCTCTTACCGAGGATGCCGTAAGTGTACCTACAATCAGAAAATACAAGTTAGTTTACAATTTTGATTCAGTTTTCTGACAGTTACCTGTTCCTTCTTTCAGGTTCGCCTCTCCTGGCTGTGGGAAGAGGACCAGGTGCCCAACGTCGTGATCGCCGCCTAGGAGAAGGACAGATTGCAGCTACTGATGGAGTCCCCTGAGTCTCACGAGTGGTACCTCGAGGAATGAGTACTCGGGTCTGAGCTAGGCATGGCTTCCCGTAGGATCCCAGCGGATCCACCAGTGGACATGTTCTGGGGCGTCCATCTTCCACCCGGGGATTTAGAGGTTGCCATGATGGGCGAGTATGCTGATGATTGGTCTGAGGATGGCGATTACCCACAGTTTGTACAGACGTGTCTCATGTCAGGAGTAAGGGTTGATCCACAGGCTCAGGCTCCTACAGCTGGTTCCTCCTCTACTACTGGTGCTGGACCTTCAAGCTCGACAGCCACTCCCCGGAGAGTCCGAGCTAGAGGTAGATCAGGCGAGGCAGACGATATCTCGACCCACAGGATTGGGAGCTTGACTGTGCCTCCTACTTTCCAGGTGCATCAGACAGCTGCAGATCTCAGTGAGTACTTCCATGTGGCAGATCCATTTCTGCCCTTTCCATTGGAGTTTACTCCTACAGACTGTACCCTGGTATGTTCTTGACTTAGCTTTCTGAATATGCTCATATTCGCACAAATTCTGACCTTGCCTACTTACAGGTTCCACGAGCCGATCATGAGAGACTTGTTTACCAGTTGGAGGGTTTCAGGTCGGGCTCGAGTAGGAGTAGCCGTGAACTCCATCAAGAGGCTCATAACACGAGGATCCAGCACGAGACCGAGAGGGCCCAGTATGAGGCAGAGAGGGCCCAACATGAGGTTGAGATGGAGAGGGCCCAAGCAGATATTGATCACCTAGAGCGCAAGGTAGCCGACCTATGGGCTGATATGGGCCTAGGGTCCGATGATAACGCTTAGCCTGTAGTTGTTTTCTTTATATCTTTGAAATTTTGAACTTTTCTGTCTTGAGATTTGTGAGGCAACATGAACTCTTTATTCAGTGATTTGAATTGATTCCCATCAGTCTTTAACTTAAATATCAGCACAAAACTTTATATGAATGCATGGATGCATGAATCAATGAATGCAAGCCTAATCTAAAATCTTGTCATCCTGGACAGGCCGTAGATGACGGTTCTGTGACTGCACCGGGGAAGAGGACCCTGCACTCCTAATCATCTGCACTAACCACTGTCCCCCAGATGACAGATCCACTGGATGTCTTCTTGGTTGGGTTGACTACACCCGACTGGAAGAAACTGGAGTCCTTTGGGTTACATGCTGCGAGCGCTTATCGACACGTCAGGATACACCACAGCTTCTTGAGGACTGCTGCCCATTTCTGGGATCCTGCTGACCACGTCTTCCGGATACAGGACTTCAAGCTGTGTCCTCTACCAGAGGAGTTCAGAGCCATTATAGGAGGATACCCACTGGATCAGATGCCGCTTGCAGTACCGAAGATTTCAGAAACAGACGTGCTACTGCAGATGATTTCTCTATTCGACTTTCCACCGAGGATCGCCAGTTCATATCTATCACCGGGTCAGGAACTCGTCTCCACCAGTATTATCGAGACATGCCGGGGGAAGGACCCTTCTAGCCTCGGATGGGTTCGAGTCATTCAATTATGTATACTGGGCCGATACCTACTGATACATTCCAGAGGCGACGTGCACTACTGAGTACTATCCATCTTAGCTCAGATGACGGATGGTCAAGATCCATACCCACTGATTCTGGCAGAGACGCTAATCAGCTTGGACGAAATGCACTGCACTGGCGGAGACCCTTCAAGAGGTAGTCCTCTGCTTCTTTAGGTACAAATTCTAAACCGCCTTTTCAGGTTTTCAGCTCAGAAGAAAGAATTTTATGCCCTAACTTTTGCATAAGTCGCCTCATGTGAGGTTTTCGGCTCATCAGGCTTTATTATTATTTTTTTAGACTCTAATTTTTGCCTGAACTGCCCCCTTAGGTTTTCAATTCAGCGAGTCACTCTAATTTTTACCTGAGTCGCCCTTTCAGGTTTTCAACTCATCGAGTTTATTTTCTTTTCTTTATTTTCTTTTTCTTCTTTTTTTTTCTTTTTTTTTCAGATCTGGCTACAGGAGAAGCTGGGATTACTGGTGATCCCTTCAGGCAAGCTAAACCGGTATACACCCCGTAGTTTCCGGTCACGATGATTGTCATCGCCTAGGCAGCCAGATTCTGGTATAACAGATTGGTATGATCATATCTCCCAGATGACGGGTGACAGAGTCAGGTGGACATGCCCCTGGTGGAAAATTGAGCGCGTCACAGTGTCCACTTATGTAGATTGCGTACCACTGGCAGGCCTCTTCATATGCTCATTCTATGCTCCTTCCCGTCTGTGCAGGCAGTGTGGATCTCCGCAACTCATACCTGCCAAACTACCTATGTTCGAGGGATTAGGCCTGACGCAGAGATTTCTGGATCTCCTGGTACTTATATGGCCTCGCAGGGAAATGGCCTTGTATCGTAACTCCGCCTTTTCTGAAGTTTCCATCCATTATTGTCAATGGGTAGCGATACTGCAATAGGAGTTTGATTCCGACACTCGGGAAGATTATCATAAGGAGCTGTACTGCAGGGAGAAAAACCAAGACTAGCAATTGTAATGACAAAGCTATCAGAACTTTGATTAAATGCATTAATTTATTCAGATTCAAACTTGCATACAAAATCAAAATGACACTAACATATAAGATGATCACATGGTATTTTCATATTCATTTAAATAAGCACTGTTCTGTCTGACACCTTGACCATCATGATTAATCAACCATAAATGGTTTTCTCATCAATTAGCTTGACTCTCACTACCTTAATTTTTACCTGAACTGCCCATTTTTGGGTTTTTAGCTCAGCGGGCTAGATTTTACTTTCTGCTCTAACTTTTGCCTGAGCCGCCCGTTTTGGGTTTTCGATGTAGTGAGCTTTTCATTTTTATTCTGTATTCTTTTCTGAAGGGAACCCTAACTTTTGCCTGAGAACCCAAGCGGATCTCAACGGGCTAGACATGAAAGAGCTTAAGCTGATCTCTATTGATGGGTTCCGAGAACTTGTTGCCATCCATATCAGTAAGCTTCACTGTACCTTTAGACAGAATTTTCTTGATGATGAAAGGACCTTCCCAATTCGGCCAAAACTTTCCCCGAGGATCAGAGACTGCTGTTCTGCACTGCTTAAGTACTAAATCACCCACTTTCAGTAATTGTGGATGCAACTTCTTATTGAAGGCTCGGGCTATCCATTTCTGATACAGTTGCATGTGAAAGAGAGCTCGAAGTCTCTGTTCATCCATTCTGGCCAACTGTTCATATCTCTCTCTACGCCATTCAAATTCAGGAATCTCAGCTTCCAAAGCAACTCTGAGACTCTTCATTTCAAGCTCAACCGGCAAGACAGCTTCCATACCGTACACCAAAGAGTAAAGAGTCATTCCTGTTGACGTCCTTGCTGTCGTTCTGTAACCCCAAAGTGCCAACGGTAGTTTCTCTGACCAGTCCTTGTAGCTTACTGACATCTTGGCCATAATCTTCTTCATATTCTTATTGGCAGCCTTAATAGCGCCATTAGCCTGAGGGTGATAGGGTGAGGACTTGTGATGCTCAATGCTATATGCTGCTAATAAATCCCAAGTTCTGCCCTGAAACTGCACTTCATTATCTATCACAACATGATGAGGCACCCCATATCTGCAAATGATATCCCTTTCGATAAATCGAGCCATCTGTTCTGCCCCCAGCTTATTGAATGAAGCTGCTTCAACCCACTTGGAAAAGTAGTCGATGGCAACAACTATGAAACGATGCCCGTTAGAAGCATGAGGGTGTATCTCGCCAATGATATCAATCCCCCAGGCCGAGAAAGGCCATGGCGAAGTCAGACTCTGTAGTTTAGTCGGAGGCATATGCTTGAGATCTCCATGAATCTGACATTCCTTATAGTGCCTTACAAACTTAATGCAGTCAGTCTCCATGGTAGTCCAGTAGAAACCTTGCCTCAGGATCTTCTTGGACAAAATGTACCCATTCATGTGCGCACCACACAGCCCGACATGAACATCTTCCATCAAATGTTGCACTTCTAACTTCGTAGCACAACGCAAATGTTGCCCGTCTGCTGTTCTCCGATACAGATCATCCCTAAATAATAGATACTGACAAGCAAGCTGTTGGATCATCTTCTGATCGGTCTTTGAAGTGCCTTCAGGGTAACTTCCCTCCTTCAGAAACCTCAGAATGTCCGCAAACCACTCATTTTCACATGATTCAGTCACCATCACTACCGGATGTGAGTGGCACGGGGCTCTGGATGTCGTCAGAGACAATGGTCGCATCAGAGACTCTTTTGGGCCTTCCCATACAGATGCTAACGTTGCAAGTGCATCAGCCATCTGATTCTCACCCCGTGGCAGATAAATGAACTGACATCGAGTAAACATTCGAAGCAAACCCTTCAAGTGAACTGCATAAGGCTTTAAACGTTCTTCCTTAACCTCCCATTCATCCTTGGTCTGCTGAACGACTAGTAATGAATCATCATAAATCTCTACTTCTTTAACTTTCAAGGCTATCAGGGCTTCGATACCATGAATGCATGCTTCGTACTCAGCCATGTTGTTGGTAATCGAAAATTCCAGTTTCATCGCCATTGGAATGATTTCGCCCAAAGGAGTTACCAGTATCACGCTGGCACCAGCACCTTGTCTGTTTACAGCCCCGTCAAAGTACATCTTCCAGCCATTCAGCATGATCATATCCAAATGTTCATCAAGAAATTCAAGTTCCCAATGATCAGACCCCTCCACCGGTTGCAGTGCCAAGAATTCTGCTATCGCCCGACCTTTAATCACTTTCTTCGGCACGTACTCGATGTCAAATTCAGACAACCAAACCAGCCATTTTGCCAATTTCCCCACCAGTGACGGCACATTATAGAGATAATGCATCGGGTCATCTTTAGTTATAACCCAGACTTTGTAGCTCTGAAAATAGTGCCTCAATCGTCGAGTCACCCATACCATAGCCAGACATAACTTCTCGACCCGACTGTACTTCACCTCAGTTTCTAGGAGCTTTTTGCTGAGATAGTAGACAGCGTGTTCAATCCCGGCCTTATCTTCCTGAACCATCATTGCCCCCAGAGAGGATTCTTCGATTGTCAAATACAAGATCAGAGGAATACCAGCTTTTGGCACCTATAGAATTGGAGGTGCTATTAGATACCTTTTTATTGCTTCGAATGCTTTATGGTAGTTTCCATCCCATACGACCGGTTGTTTCTTTCTTAACAGCTTGAAAATTGGCTCACAGACTGTGGTGAGCTTTGCAATAAACCGGCTGATATACTGTATTTTGCCCAGAAATCCTCGCACCTTCTTCTCAGTTTTAGGAGCTGGCATTTCTTGAATGGCTTTGATTTTGTCCGGGTTGACTTCAATTCCCCTGTTACTGACCATGTGACCCAACAACTTTCCTGACATCATGCCAAACACAGACTTCTTCAGGTTCAGTCTCAGATTGTATTTCTCAGCTCTAATGAGAAACTTGTCAAGCGCTTCAGCATGAGACTCCCGAGTTAGGGATTTGACCATCATATCATCAACATACACCTCCACCTCCTTGTGCATCATATCATGCAGCAGAGTGGTAGTTGCCCGCTGATAAGTGGCACCAGCGTTCTTCAGGCCAAAAGGCATCACCCTGTAATAGTATGTACCCCACTCTGTGATGAAAGCAGTCTTGATCTTGTCCACAGTCGCCATCAAGATCTGATTATACCTGGAAAACCCATCTGTGAATGACTGCATAGCACTGGCTGCTGCACTATCTATCAGAACATCAATGTGCGGAAGCGGGAAGTCATCCTTTGGTGATGCCTTATTCAGATCTCTATAATCCACACATACCCGGACTCTTCCATCTTTCTTCGCCACTGGCACAACATTGGCTAACCATGTAGGATACTCAACCACCTTAAAGAAATTAGCAGAAATCTGTTTGGTGATATCCTCTTTCACTTTCTGAGCCCATTCAGGTCTGAGACGTCTTAGCTTCTACTTTACCGGCTTGACCTCAGGGAATGTCGGAATTCAGTGCTCTGCTATCTGTCTGTCAACCCCTGGCATGTCCTCATATGACCAAGCAAAAGCCCATTCATGTTTTTTCAGTACAGTCTCTATTTCTTTTCTCTCGTTAACGGTCAAGGTGTCAGATAGATTGATTAATCGTGGATCTGTTTCAGTGCCCAAGTTAAATGCATATGTGGATGCAGCATTGATATCAAATATGCTCATGTCATTATGATGTATATGCATGCTAGAATCAAAATAAAGATCGCACAAGTAAGCAAAGCCTGATTTTATTGCATTAACTTTGGTGAGAGTTACATCATCCTCAAAGATAAAAGACAAGTCAAGTTCATCAACGTCATCAATCTGCTCAGTAATCTCATCAGTATTGCCAACAGACTGAGTTGGACTATCCTCTGATAACTTGCCTTTGCCTTTCTCTGCATCCGTGACCTTCAGCACAGTGACCTGGCCCAAAATCATCCTCTTGACATCAGCCAGTAGTGCCTTAACAGCCGGACTATCTGACTCCTTTTTAGCAGCAGTGTCTGCCTCCTTCACAAACACAATGTCCTGTCCCTTTCTCCTTTCCATAGTTTTTGGATTAAAGCCTAACCCAAATTTTGTCTGTATCTGACCTGTGTAAGCAATGGGCTTTGTCACACCCTGCTGATGCCGACCTAGTCCAGCTCCTGGTAAAAATCCCATCTTAGCAAACTGGGAAGCAATGAATGCGCTGACCTCATCCTCATAGATCATGGAAAGCTGAAATCCACTCAACTCAGGGAAGCCCGTGGACAGGGAAGACACTACCAAATCAGATGCCGCTGGAATAGTAATGATCCCTGTATCAGTAAGAAACTTGATCTTCTGATGTACAGTGGAAGGGACACCCCTCAGTGGGTGAAACCACGGTCGACCAAGCAGCATGGCAAATGTAACCGGGATGTCTAGCATAGTGAACTCTACTGCAGACTGGATAGATCCAACAGTGACTACAGCAGTGAATGATCCATAAGCCTTCCGCTTCGAATTATCATAAGCCCGGATGATGACATTAGAAACCACCAAATCTTCCTCTCGTATGCCCAAAGTATTCAGCATTCTATAGGGACATACGTTGATGGTAGATCCATCATCAACCATGATATAGGAGGTGTTCCTACCTAGGATTTTGATAGAAATGAACAATGCTCTATTGTGCAGCGACCCATCCGTAGGCAGATCTTCATCAGAAAATGTCACAGAGTCCCTGCTGCTAGCCACACCCAACTGCATAACTTCCTGTACTGGCTCCCTACTCAACAAGCTGATAACATCGGCCGGAGACATAGCCGCTGAAATAGTGACGGTGGATAAGGCTTCCACCAGCGCCTTTCGATGCTCATCAGAACACATCAGTAACTGCCATAGACTCACATTGGCATTGGTGCACTTCAGCTGTTCTAAAACCAGACTACCTTTGGTCGGGGATGCAGTCTCAACCCCTTTTCCGTTTGCTTTCTGCTGTACTTCTTCTGGCTGATACACCCATCCACTCCGGGTAACATGATTAGCGGTAGGAAGAGCAGCCTCATCTTCCTTTGAGATATGAATCTTCTAGGTTGATGATGCAACCCGAGAAACCCATGTTTCTGAATCAAAGTTCTTGGGAGCAGCCTCATCCCTCGAACTGTTTACTTGGTCATGTTTAGACAGAGCAGCATCATCTATCTTTGAATCATCCTCCCCAAATGGATCGAAGGTATGCTCCAGAACTAGCTCCTCATCCGCTTCTGACTCGTCGAAATCTGAAAATGGATCTATTACAAGTACAGCAGCAGCAGAAACATTAGAGTTCATCCTGCAGGACTTTTGAAAATCCCGGATGAGTACAGCTTCAACCATCATTCTGGCAGCTCTAACCTCCTCAGACTCATGGATCAGTGTAACATTGCCGATGATTGCCTCCTCGGACCAACACCTCTCAGTCGAAATCACACGAGCATTCGACACCTTACTGTAATTTGGCAATGGGTTTTTCCTGGTGCTGGGACCCCTTTTCTCCGGGTCTACAATCTTACCAGAGTCGATCAAATCCTGGATCCTGATCCTTAGCAGTCTGCAATTATCCGTATCATGACCATGGTTCTGATGAAATTGACAGAACAGGTTTTTATCAGCACCCGCCGGCATAGGTCTACTCCTAGCAGGAAAAGGAATGATCAGTCCTTCCTTATGTAGCTTGCTGAATATCTTAGACATGGAGACACCTAAATTCAAAAACTTCCTCGGCTGTTCAAGACTGTTCACCTCAACTACTTTCTTTTCCGGCTGAGCAACAAATTAGGGCCTTGAGACAACCCCTGATGAGAATTTCCTAACCATTGGATTATCCTTCTTCCTCTCAGCTTCAGCTTGGTCAACCTTCAGCCCCAATGCATGAACATCGCTATAATCGTGGTACATGTGAAAACGCATTTTCTCCATGTATACCGGCAATGTACCAGCGACCAGCTTAGCTATCATATCAGACTTCATGGGCTTAGCTTTCAGCAGAGCAGCCGTGTTCATCCAGCGAGTGAAATAATCAACAAAGGACTCGCCTGACTTCTACTTGAGCATTTCTAATGTTGCCAGAGTAGTCTCCACTGCAGCATTAAACCCGTACTGTGCACAAAATGCCTCACACAGACTCTTCCAACTACCCCTAGTCTGTTTGTCCAGAGCATGATACCAGGTCATAGTAGCCCCGGTTAAAGAAAGTGGGAAGAACTTCGACACCATCTCCTTTTGAACTGACACCGTGCTCATAGAGATCAGAAACTGCTTGAGATGGGTGCGCGGATCACCCTTACCACTGAATTTGGGTAAATCTGGCATCTTGAAGTTATCAGGCAGAGACCCCATAGTGTCCACGGTAAACTCGTCATCGGTACCAAAGTCAAACAGCACACCCTGCTGTTTTAACAAGCTCTAGAACTGCCCCAGTTTCTGATCTATGGCCTGTACCCAGTCTGATTTAGCAGCATCAGTAGTTCTGGTCTCCGTAACAGTGGGAAACTTGGGAATAGCATCCTCCAAATCTATATAGTCGTTGCAGGGATCATCAATGACCACTTTCTTCCCTTCTTAACAGCTACAGTAGTGGCAGTAGTGTGGCCTTCAGTAGCCAAGTCTTCGGCATTACGGTTCCCAGACGAACCCCCGACACCCAATTGCAGTTATGTCCATTTCTTGGCCATGAATTTGCCGATCTGATCCTGTAGTTTACTCACAAAATCCCCCCGGAGCATCTGTTCTGTGACCCGTGAAACTATCTCTTCAATGTCAGGTGCAGTAGACTGTGCCATTTTTGGAATGAGTGTTAATGCAGATGATGATGTAGAAGCAGATGTAGACAGAACAGGAATGTCAACTCGTACCAATCTTCCTTGAGAATCTCGGGTCCAAGGAGTGCCTATGATGCAATCTGCAGAAAGATGCGTCAGCATGATATGCCTTAGTATGTCCAGAATGCACTTGCATGAATGGATGAGGAATGCAGTACGTAGGATGTATGAATGCCCTAAAAATGTCATCTATAAATAAAATAATGTTATGGCTGTCATAAAATTTTGGTTAGCAGTGATGCGTGTATGCGTGTTTGACAGAAAACATGAAACGGTTAGAGCATGGTATAAATAAACATGCCTCCCTCCCTTCCAACCTTATATCACCACAGATATTTGGCCAGTCAAAATTCCTAGGTGGGCTCTCATCCAGAGTTTCAATTGAATTCTCCAGATGCGTAAAAACTCTCGTGCATGAATGTAGCGTATCATGTGATCGAGTTGAACCGAAGACGGATAAGTCGGGTTATGTCAAAATTTTACCAAATGAACATTGGTTCACAATTGGTAAGACTGCCGGAAACAAGCATTGGCTTACAATTCTGACAATTTTGACAAGGATTGCAATATGGATTCCGAATTATGATAGAGTTAATCTTTGAACAAAATGAACTTATCCTTTTCATGAATCTTCAAGGAATCCAAATGGACATGGTTTTGTTCAAGGTTTAACTAAATTATTGGGTTATTCCACCAAATGAGTGTTGACTCACAATTGATGGATTCATTTGTCAAATGAGCGTTGGCTCACAATTGACGCGAATGTTGGCATGTTTTAGCGCGTATGACGTGTAAATGTATTAAGGTTAAACCCGAAATAAAATGAACTTACCCTGAAAGTTCAAATCGTGATGAGGCGGGTAAGGTTTTATTTTAGGGTTTAAACAGAACACATTTGGTTCAACTTTGATCAAAACACAAGCAAAATGACACGGGTCCTAGTGGAAAATTGTATCTAGGGTTACAATCATGCTGTGTGTAAGTCCTTTTCGGTTTGGTCTAAAAGGTTCCCACCCCTAAGTGTACCTTG
>CANYBF010292009.1:0-11214 GCA_948192965.1 Dalechampia spathulata
AGGGATATTTAGATATTGAACATTTGCATACAATAAGAATCTCATTCCATAAACTCTTTATGGATTCCTTTGCACTGTTCCAATATCATGGACTTCAATATATATAGTTTAATACTCCAAGTAAAACAAGTTCATGTAAAACATTGTCCTATATAATGAATAATGCCTTTATTAATGAAATGTATAGTACAAATACACATGATGCTCTAGAGCATACACTAACAAAATGAAAATGGCAAACGAAAAGTAGAGGGAGAGTGCAATTCATAAATTGCATTCTCAAAGGTATATTTCATCAAATTTAACATTATTGATGAAATGATATGTTGAAATGTTATATCTATTATGATACTATGAACGATTGTGAATGAATAATGATTATGTAATAAAGTTCATAGGTAAACATCAAAGGTGGTTATAGCTGATAATGTTATTTGGCTAACATTATATATTTTATTTCTAAATGGAAATTATACTGAAATGATTAATTATATTGGAAATGATAATTCTATGATATTATGTAATTATTCTGTTGCTATGATTATTTGCTTTACTAGCACTACTGAGTTTTATATTCAACATTTATCAATTGATGGACATAGGCACTATTGACATAGGAGAGCACGGGATATAACAGTGTCAGCAGCAGGTCTCTGAGATAGTGATTTTAGGTAAAGGACTCGGACTCCACGGCAGACTCTTACTCCTTGGTTTTCATACAGCTTACTCTTTTTGTACTATTGGCAATAAAAATAGTTGTAATATATAAACTCCTATGTTTTATATCCTACAATGTAAATATAATGATACCACCAGGGATGTCCTTAAAACAATAAAATAATGTTTGCATATCTTTACTATTTAAATATACGGAAGCATAAATGCTTGACTTATGATATTATCCCACTATGCGGGTTTATAGAATGCTTACAAGTGGTATATCATTATACGTACTTTACATCATTCAAAAAAAATTTATACTGCATTTAATAGGTTAATTATTCGAATCCCTTATAAGGTGATTATCAATTTTCTAATCTTTAGGAAGTTGGTAACCACATTACGGTAGCATGTTACACTATGGTAGGCGTGACACTAAACTTATAACCTTAAGTTTGTGATAGGGTTTACTTGTAATCTCTTCAAGTTTCCTTACAAGACTAACTTGATAACCTTTTATAAAAATAAGAATAATTTATAAGTATAATTCTCACACTCTTTGTAAAGTCCTATGAAAAATTAAGAATAAATATTCAAGATGAAGCTCTTTTGAAAACACTCTAAAGATGTATAAGAATTATGTCCTTTCTGTTCTCCTAATTTATGTTTTCTAACTTCAAAAATTCATGCATTTACACTAAAAAAGTGACCATTATATTCCAAATACATTGAGTATAAAAATATAAGTTAATCAAATTCAATTTTGAAAATAGCTTCTGTTATGTGAAATCAACATACTAATTTCCATGACAAACATATTTGTTGCTAAATTTGATTTTTGAAAACTTACCATATTTAGAATATTCAAAAATTATTTTATCAAAAGATGAAATATTATATTTTTTGAAAGATATCATATTTGAGCTTTATAAGGAATATATTTCTCAATGATTTCTTAACAACAATTTATGAAAATTATTTACTAAAAGTCCTTCCAATAAATCCTCCTTAAATTGCTCCATGAAATTCATTGAAGAGCTTCCAAAAATATAGCTAATGATTCAAATTTTTTTTATAGTCAATATTATTTCCTTCCATATAGGTAATTAATATATTTGATTTTTGAAAAGTTATAGAAATTAAATTTATCATAAAAATAGTTTGGAAACAAATAAAGTTAGTAAATATTTTTTAAAGAGATAATTATCTTATCTTTCTAAGTTCAAAAAGATCATAATAAAATCTCCAGATAAATACCAAAAGATAAAATCAAAATATTCAAATAAAATATTCAAAATATTTACCAATTAATAACCATATTAAACAAAAATATTCATGTGATATATAAAATTAACATGATCAATCAAAATTAACATCATTAAAAAAAATTAATTAAGATCCATACTCACATGAGAAATAAACATATAGATAGAAAATATTTTATCTAAAATATAATTATTAATAAAATTAGATTAATACAAATTACTTGAATTAATTAAACACACTTAACAATTAATCAATTTTGACATCATCAAAATCGGACAGTCAATGTTCCCCCTCTTTTTGATGATGACAAAACTTGATTAAAAATACTTTAAACACATAAGTTCAAAAACATTAAAAATAGAATTTTAAAAAGTCTTCCCTTTGAAAAGTTCTTTTTGAAAATGTTGCATGTGTATGTAGAGAGAAATGGTCCTACTAAGATAATGATCTCATGTAAACTCCCCTTGAAATATTGTTGTAATCCAACAAATAAATCTAAACAATATGTACAATAATATATTGTAGCACTTAAATTTCAAAATTCAAGAGTAAATTTTGATTAAGTATGCATAAACATCCATCCAAAATCACATGTTAACACATATTCTCCCAAGTCATAAAACCTATATTCTTCTCTCATAAGTACTATATTCTTCTTTGCTTTTTTTTTCATCATGAAAAAAAAAGGAAAAGATAGAATATAACCAAAATACTAAAATGTTAATAATAGTATTATAATGGAGTAAAATGAAAATAGTGAGCTAAGTAAGAGAGAAGTGATCAAAGTAACTCTAGGCACTCCTGGTGGAATAGCTTTAATCTTCATAATAGAGTGAGACCTAGTCATCCTATCTCTGACTTGCTGAGCTATAGAGAGCTTGAGAATGATCTAAGTGTCATCCTTCCCATCATCAGAATCATTACCAGTTCCCTTAGCTTCTTCTTTCTCTTTAGCTTCTTTGACTGGATGCTTTTCTTTTAACCTTGAAAATCTCTTTATTATAGTATTAGTTTAGGGTACGTCTTCTTCTTTGGCTTCCTCATCATTCTAAGGAGTTTATTCCTCTTCTACTAGCTTTTCTCTAGAGTCAGGTTTATTGTAAACACTATCCAATAGTACTCCCAATCCTCTAAGTTTCTAATAGCATTATTAATGTCTTGAGCAGCCACAACATTAGCAATAACAGCTTATTTCAATTTTGCAACAACAATACCCATAAGTAATTCAAAAATAAGAATAAAGAAGTGATTAGAACGTAACCGTAGCTTCAAAGCACTGAGCAGGGGTTCAAAAGATTTCTTTAGCTTAATAAGGTTCTCAGATAATTGTTCATACTCCTTAACTAATCGCATTTTGCTTTATAGAATGTGCTCAGCTATCTAAATTACTCTAGGAATTTTAGCAGACTACTTTTCTTCTTCCTACTTCTTTAGTTTCCTTATAAACTGTACATTCAGTATGTCTCCTTTTGATAAATTACTAAAAGTCTCCCCTTCAAAATTGATTTTAAAATGTCAAAACAATATAGTTAACAACATCCTATATGGTAATCTTTTTGACTTAGTCACATTCCCAATCCATGACATCAATAAATGACATAAGTTCAAAGGCTTTTTGTTTACAACATGCCACATAACATAGATTTCTAAGCCATTAATATATGCAAAACTACCAGACCTAGACAAAATAATATGTTATATGACTTTATGCAAAATATAAAAGGTTTCTGATAGGGCACTAGCACTTATCCAATATTTAATTAAGATATTTTGATTTTCCAAAATTACCTTCATTGCCTCATATTCTTTAGAGCCATCGATTTCTTTCAAATCCTTCCTTTAACTAACTTTGATTCCTTCATTAAGGATGTCAAAAGCTTACTCCAAGTCTTGAGTGGTAATCATGAAGCTTTTCCCTTCGATTTAAAACTTATAGAATTCACTTTCTACAATCATATTAAGAGACCCATAAAACTATCTTACCAGATTTTCATATATGGGTTTGTTGAAGTGAAATAGAGAATCCTATTTTTATTTTTTGAACAAGCTTTTGATGCTCCAAAACCTATCAGAGAAATCAATCCAATCTAGAATCTTAGATGGGATCATCTTTTGAGAAGAAAAGATCATCGATGATTCTTCAATTTTGGGTTTCTTTTCTTAAAGTGGAGATGGTGAAGGTTCAAAAATCTTTTTCTTTGCCATTTGAGATCGAGAGAAAAGATTGAAAGAGATGAAAGAAATTAAATGTTTTTCTTATATATATATATATGAAAGAGTGGGAAATTGTAACTATAAAAGAGAGTAAGTAGACTTCCAAATATAGTAATAAAAAGTTCAAAATCCATAAATTTAGGACATAAAAAATGTCATATTTTTACCAAAAATAAAGAATACTTTAAATTTTTTAAAATCAAATATTATTTATATATATATGAAAATAATTTGAGTAGAAATAAATTATATGTATATATATATAAATGCAAGACATAAAATTAGAATGCTAAAATATATATAACATGCTAAAATCATAAATGATTTAATCATAAATACATATATGATCACAACATGAAATATTATACCTTCTAATCATAAATTAAAAATGCACATACTAAGTTGTCTTCTTAAAGATACAATATCACGTCTTTTGGCTGCATAACATGCTCCTGTAGTATGATTATCAACTTCCTATTCTAAGAAATCAATAATCATCCTACAAGGGATTTCATACATTAAGCTGAAATTTTTTTTTATATATATTTATAACATGCATACAATCCATCAACTATAACCAATACATTTATCATTCTCAGGTGTTATCATGTCATCATAGTTAAAATCATCACCTTATTAAAGTTATTAACAAACACACATTATTATTTTACATATTTAAGGATCGTCATAAGTCATTACCATCATAATTAATAATACTATCAATTATTTAAAAATACTACCAAACTTAATTTAAATACTATCAAGTACTTATTTTAGTAGTTGCATAATTGTTGTGGAAATAAAAGTTTGAAGAAATCCAAACCATTTACCAATAGGTTATTTAATTATCCAGCTGTCGATTTCACTAATGCTCTTATTCTCCAGCTTTACTAGTTCTTGTGTTTATCAATTAACAAACGATGAGTATATATAACTCAATGGTGCTAGCATAACACAAAATATAAACATCATAATAATCACATATCATAAAATTCCTATTCCATCAATATATTAATTTTATAAAATATTAATGATAAATAATCATCATACCAATTAATACCAGTACATCATATCAATCATAATATTAAGATGTCAATAGATATATGCCATTATTATTAGTATTCATCTTTATCACTATTCATGATTATTATTTTATCTATAATTAATTATTCATATTATTTTATTTTATCAATATAATCTTTATTCAAATTCATCATCATCCTGATATATTATATCTTCATTACCTTGGTATATAAAATGATCATTATTTAAATGTCATTATCATTATATTCAACATCATCATCATCATATTTAAATGCTATTTTATCATATTGATTCATCAATAACCGTGAATGCCATGGTATGTATGTTTTCTGCAATAATTAGCATATATAAACATGAGTGCGTAACTTCATAACATTTATTGTAACATCATTAAAAATTCATGCGTAATGTATATTTATGAGAATGCATTTATGTTATGCATTCTCCCTCATATTCGTCTTTTTAAATAATCTGATCATTTCATTTATATGTGCATTTACTAGGTCTTCATATTATAACATAACTATGGTTCAACAACCTGAAACCCATTTTTCATTTATAATCTTTCTCTTTTATTTTGTTTCTTTCCATAACATACTCCTTTTTATTTTAATTCCTGTAGGAATTTCTAACATATTACCCGTATTTTCCATTTACCATTTTTCTCATATTCAATCATTTTCCTTCTTCCTTATTTTTCCATATCATGCTATGCCATGATTCGTGTTTAATGCATTTATATTTATGACATGTTAAACAAATATATATATCATCATATCATTTAATTAATTATGTAATGCTATTGCATTACCATACCATTGCCCTTTTGATCATTAAATGATCTAGGAACTTTAATTCAACTAGCATAAACCTAGAATATCCTTTCCCTTGTTTAATTCCTTGGTTGGTACGTGAGGATTATCCACTGAATTACGTAATTCATAAATCAATATTCATCTTTTATTAATAAATTTCATTTCATCACTAATCATTCTTATAATTATATACTATTGTATTAATCAATCACATATCAATTTTATTCACTTATCCTATCATAGCATTATTTAAGAAGTCATGATAATATTTACAATTGTATTTACTATTCCATTTATCTAAATCAATTATCATATAATTTAAACCCAATTATAGCATATATAATACATACTTAATATAATTATAGTACCACTGGAAACTATACTTATTAAACCTTTCATTATTTATCATAAAACTTCTTTCTTAATGTCATATTACTTATATAAACTATAATCATGATACCATTTTAATAAATTGCTTCTTAATAATTAATTAAATCAATAACATCTTATATATATTCATGTTCTTATTTTTTTTCTTATTTAATAATATAACTAATATTTTGCAAAAGAGTTGATATTATAATATATCTTACCAAACAGTTTGCATCTTAATACTGATCACTTATTAATATCCAAAACTTATGACTAAAACAAATTCTTAATATTAACCACTTTTAAATATTACTGAAAAAGCAATTATTGTTGAAAAATAAGACATAATAACAGTTGCTATTATAACTTAATACTCTAGTATTTATAATTAACTTATTTAACTTCTCATTTTCCTATTCATAAGTAAATCCCGGTATCATGAACCAAATACTTCTGTTATTATTGATCATTTATATTTAAAACATATAAATTAATTAGGTTCTAGACATTATACTATACTTATATGTTATTAGAAAAGAGTCACCGTCATAATATAAACAATTCATATTATCAGTCTATTCAATCAATAATAACTTATTCAACTTTTCAATATAATTTTTTATAAATTAAATTATGTTAAATAGTTAATATTTTACTATTAGTTTACTAAACTATTGTCATTTGACTTAATCAAATTCTTATAACTAATCATATTTATATTTTATTGATAACCAGCTACTGTCAAATCATAAAGTATTTTGACAAATGTTATTATGACATAATATAAAATCAGTTAATATCATAATTCTGTTTACTTAATAATATCCTAATCATATGTCTTTTATAGTTTCTTTATTTTATACCTTTCTTATTTAACTTATGTTATCTAATTTTAATTCTGTAACATCTTATGCATATAATAAGAATGCCTAATATCAAAACTTATTAACAAAGCATTTTAATATCACTTAATAATTTCCTGATAACAGACCTTTTTTTAATACTTCTGTCATATAATTAGTTAATAATGTAAATAGTAACCTTACTTAATATATTTCTATCATTATCATACTTAATCTTATATCTAGTTTTATTTATTTATGACTGCTTATTACCTATTCACTTAACTCTTCATATAAAATGCTACATATCTTAACATATCCATTATTCATCACTTTAGCATAACCATTTATCATACACTCATCTTATATTTACTTAACCAATTTCAATTTATATGTTATTTATCCTTTTGCTTATCAATTAATATATCTAATACAATCATATAAGTTTGATCCTCTTAAAACCATATGTTTAAACACATATACCTCACTGTTATCTTAATTCAGTCCATCAAATTGAATCTTATTTAAAACCATGTTATACCATTTATTTATTGACATATTAATCTTCTTAATATCACTTAGCATGCTTAAATAATTAATCATTTATGTCCACTTATAAAATATAGCTGTACTCCAATTAAAGTCCTTTTAACTATTGAAAATGCATTCTTAAGTTATATTATAACATTAATTAGCCACTTCATAAATCTCACATCCTCATTATTAGCCTCTCGATAAGTGTCACATTCACACATAGGCATGTTCTGCATATGTTATAATGACTACTTGCTTCGTACATGAAATGTATGAATGAGATATGATGTATAGATGTTTTGACATAAATATGAAAAATGAAATGTACTATAGATAAAAGAATGCCATATAGAATGAAATTGGTAGAAAAAGAATTATATATGCACTAAAGTATGAATGCTTTACATGAAGAGTGATATGTTAACAAGTTTAACATATTATTATATGATAATGTATAGGTTAAGATGGGCACGTACAAGGTAAAATAGATTTAGAAGTAATGGTACATTAAATGGTAAGATAAGATACAAATGGGATTATAATCAAAGTTAAGGTTATGATTGGACATTAAATGTCACATCCTAAATCAAGCACACACTTTGCATTCATAAAATGGTTGAAATGTATTGTTATATATGTTATTGGTGTGTTAATGATATGAAATAATGCTTATGATGTTAGGTATATGATGAGATTAGAGTTTAAAGCTTTAAAGTTGAAATTGGAAATTTTGACGTAAATCGCTGAAACAACTCTTGAATGGTGATTAATTGAGGTTCTCGATATTGAAAACACTTAGTATGATTAATTAAGTTAGCTCAAGATGAATGTTTTAACTTGAATTTGATATATGCAAATTTTGGAAAATTTGAATTTAAAATTATTTATGATGTCATAATTGAGTGATGATGATGTAAGCATGATGTAAGCGTTTGAATGTAATTATGATTTTTATTAGAAAATGAATAATTATGAATGTATAATGTGTTAGTAAGAGTATATAATAAAATGTAAATATTAGAAAAGTATAATTAGTATTTTTAATTATGATATCATTATGATATCATAAGTTGGTTATGATGATGTCATAAATGAGTAAGGTATTAATAAATGTTAAATAGATAAATGATACTAAAATAAGTTAAATTAGATTTGAAATAGTATATTAAATTAGTTGTGAGATTGGTATTTGGAAAAATATATAGGTATTTCAAAAAGTAGTTTGGATTTTAGTGTTAGTGGATGGAGAGAGAAGGTTAAGTATTATATTTTATTTGATTAAGGAAATTGATGGATGATATTTTAAATTAAATATGGTGTATTAAAGCATATATTAGGAGTATAAAATGAAATTCAAGGTTTAAGATTGGTGGACTTAAGTTAAATACAAGTATATATACGTATAAGGGTTAGAATGTAATTTTAGAGATGGTTGTAGTAAGATATCAATCCCACGAGGATTTATTGCCTAACCGCCATTGCTTGGATTTCTGGGTTTGAAAGTAAACAGTTACAAAAGTGAATAAGTAAGGAATTAGGTAAGATTAAATGTAATAAGGTAAAACAATGATATGAAACATAGAATTTGAGATCATCATCACCAAGCTAGGATAACAATCATGTGCTTATTAATACCTAAGATATTGAAAGGCATTGATAACCCTCTCTCAAGGTAGAACCAACTAAATTTCTTTCTAATCTCGGATTCACTTAGTCACTATTGTGGTCCTCTAATCAGGGAAACTATCAAGCAATCATACATGAATTAGGACTATGTAGATCTCTCATACACATGTACTTAACCAGAATGAGTAAGCATTCCATAACTCAACTCTCGTTGCAATTATAGAGCATAAGAAATTAGTTAGAAAGCTAATCTTTAGAATTGAACATCTCTCAATGAACAAACATTCTACAATCCAACTCTCGTTGCAATCATAAAGTAGAGATTTCATTTCTAACATCAATCTTTAAAATTAAACATTCATAGTAATGATGAAGCAAGGACAATCAGATATCCTATCACACCTCAAGTAGAGACATGTCCCGTAATGAAACCCTGAAACTCCTCCCTCGAGCTCCAAAATTTCATCACAAGGGAAAACAAACACTTGACGATTCAACATATCTAATATACCAAGCATGCCACTAAAATTTTTCGATCATAATACTCAAATATATCTCAAGGAGATAAGAAACAACACTGAGATATCTATAACACGCAGTGGAAAACAAATATATACATGACTACAGTTATCCCCAGTGGCATCAACAGGTAGTAGTCAAAATAATATAACTTAGTATTACTGCCAAAAATGAAAAGAGCATAGACCGCATACACAATGCCCGTAAGAGTCCGTTGCATAAGTCCCGGGCAACACTTGCGAAAAACCGCAGAAGTCGTGTACCATACTGCCAACAATTACCGCTATTCCCGTCTAATCTCATATGTACTTGGACCTGCGTTCATCAAATGACAAACGCTGAGTAAAACTTAGTGGCGTTAATAAATGAATGCAATAATTAATAATATTAAAGTATAGAGAATTGCACAGTAATAACATAAAAATCATTATTATGTAGAGCATAAAATCACGAGTCAATAATATTTATTTAAAGTAGCGTACAGTTCAGATCCCCGTGCAAGCATATTCATTCATATATACTTCTAATATTCTCATCTCATCACCTCGTAGTACCTTGATTTATCTCTGATTTTCATTCATAGTATCATAAATAGTTCACGTATTTCCATACCACAATATCCATTTTCATTTAGAATGAATGTATGCAAATATGAAATGAATTTATAAGGATGTAATGTTTTGCACTCTCCCTCAATCAATCTGTTTCACTGTCGTATCTCAATTCACCAATCATATTTTCAATCATAATATTTTCTGGAATGCGACTGTACTCAGCATTCAATAATAATAAATAACATACACGATTGAACTCAGCGTATGGGAAGCGACTGTACTCAGCTTCCTTATAAATATCTTAATACATATTCAATCTCAACATATGACAATAACCTCACTTTTCCGTCCTTATGATGCCATGAAATGATGTTATGAAATGCCAATGCATTATGTAGTAATGAACATGATTTATATGATGTGATGCATTGGGATATTTAAGTGAATATCTTAATGTATCTCAGAGCATATGATTTAATAATTATTATGCAGTGCGTGTGTGATATTATCTCAGACTTAACTATTTAAGTCGAGTATATAGCATTAACCTGCAGAGGCTTTACCCTTATCTACGCGTCTCGGGGACACGTGAACAGGCTCCTCAGTAGGTCCTGTAATAATATATATATATATATATATATATATATATATATATATATATATATATATATATATATATGTATGTGATTTAGTAATAACTCCAAAAGAATTTCAATCATTTACCAATCACATAATTCACGCCAAGTAAAATAATAATAGAATAAATAT
>CANYBF010292060.1:0-10796 GCA_948192965.1 Dalechampia spathulata
GCCTTACATACGCCATATGTCCAACGCTAAAATGAATCTCAAAACGTTAACACATAACGTCATACGCTATTTGCCATAAATATGTGCTTACATATTAGGTTGCCATATCATGCATATGATATGTCATTCATACTCACATGACATGCATATGTCATGTTACTTTTATCGCTATATTACATGACATGCATATGCCATGCCATCTAAACGCCATATAGCTTTATATGTCATCCTATATGTAATCCTGCAACGCTTATTCACACGACGCGCTGTGTGCTTACAATTACGCTCGCATGCTTGCCTGCTTAGGACAATTAATCCCAATTAAAATGGTAAAATCGATTTGGAAACTCTTAGAATAGATCTCCACCACCCGAACCCAATCTCTGAATGGTTTAACTAGCACTCATGCTATGGGTCGGTTGGACCAATCCGGAACCATCCGGTGGTGACTCCCTTGTGACTCTTTCAAGTCTGTATCATTCCCTAAGGGAACCCCTTAGGAAGACTGCGCTTTCGCTCCAAGTACGGTCCCCGGTCCGTGACTTTCACAAGCCTCGCTCTGGGCCCTGACAGAAATCGACGCTCACAACTATCTTCATGTCATTCCCTTTCCATAGCAACAAAAATTAGTGTAAAGAAGATAGGACACACCAGTTTGCATGGATCTAATCTCTCTTTAATAAAGCTTGGTAATTTGCACTGGAATTAATGATGAAAAAGGGTGACAATTAAGTGCTTGATCTTACTATAAGTTCTACGGGCAAAATGCCTAAAGTTTTTGAAACCTCTCCATTAAAAGCTGAGACTTGCACATTTGTCTCAATCAAGTCATCTTCAGTGCGTCCGAGCCGATGGATCATAATGGATGGCATGATATTTACAGCAGAACCATTATCAATAAGTATCTTGGACACAAGTCTTCCATTCATATTTACCTTGATGTAAAAGGGCTTGATATGCTTAGCCATTTCTTCATTAGGCTTCTCAAACACAACTCTCTTTGGCTTTTGGGGATGAGATACCTAAATTGAGATTCTAGTGTAATATTTTGCTATATTCATCCCAACTTTAGGCACCTAAGGAACTTGAATCTCCTCTCTCTTCTGCATAAACTCACATGGAAAGGTTATTACATTAGCAGTAGAATTTAAAGGAACAGGAATACCTCTAACTACAAATGATCCACTATCTTCATGTGTCTATGCACTAACAATGTCTTCTTCTTTAACTTTGGCATCTTCAGTAGCCACTCAGTTAAATTTTAATCTCTCCTTTTGTTTGGTTCCTGATCGAAAGCTCCTTTCTGCTACTTTCTTTCTCTACAACCTTCTTTTTTGCATCCTTATGAGAGGCTCAGGGAACTTCTTATGGCATAACCTCTGCTATTTGCCTATAAGAACAAGATGAGGAACCATAAATTGAGACTGCCTCTTTTCTTTCACCCTTTCTTGCTGCTTCTTCTACTGTGAAGCAGAAACTTCATCCCTTCTTTTCCACACATTCCAAGGTTTTCCTAGCCTTTACCAGATAGCTGCCTTATGAAGCCTTTCATGTTCAATCACTTTATCCCCCATAAATGTCTTCATAGAAGTCCAAACACATTTATTCGTATCACCAGTCTGTTGGGAGTCATCCTTCTCTTTCTGCATTCACCTCTTGGACCTGCTGTCATTCAACCAAGAGTATAAATTTGCAATGGCAGTAGTTACTGGCATCAAAAAAGGGTCTTCATCCACCATCATGGTCTCTTTCTTCTCAGGAAATTTTAACACCCCTTTGTTTATTTGGTCTTGGATCAAATTCCTGAATGTCCAACAAGCATTGTTATTATAAGTCCATGAATTATAATACTTATAATAATTCTTACCTCTCAACTCTTCTGTTGTTGGGAGCTTGTGATCAATAGGAAGCTTAATTGCTTTCTCTTTCAATAAAAAAAATCAAAAATTTCTTCTATTTTAGTAACCTCGAAGGTATACTGCAGCTGCTGTGAAAAGGAAACCTACTTTTTCCATAAATATGGTACCTTATTGACTAACGAAGGACAAACGTAGGAGCCTGAACTCAACACATTAGCTACTGCTACATTAGGCTCCACTGTCTCCTGGAAGTATGAACCCATGGTCTTTCTTCTTTGGTTCTCTTCTTGCAGTAAGTCCTCATATTCTAAGACTTTCACAGCTAACTCATAGAAATCTCTGAACTCCATGCCTTGGAACTTCTTACAGAGTTCAATATCCAATTCTCTCTGTGCCATCTTCATAAATTCTCCCTCTAGCAGGAAAACCTTACATTTGTTCCTCATTTTCTTAAACTTGACAATAAAAGAATCAGCATTCTCACCAACCCTTTAAGTGACCCTCGACAATTCAACCACATACACCTTAGGCTAAACCCTAAAGAGTTGAGTGTGGAATTGCCTTTCCAAGTCCTGGAAATGTAGTAAACCAAGTGAAAGCTATGCCAATCAAAGAATTAGGAAATAAACGCAACCTGAAAAAGTCAAAATTATCATAGTTCGCTAATTCCCCACATTGAATTATCACACCTTACCCTTTTTATAAGGCATGGTATGCTCCCGTAATATGCTTAACAGATTCTACTCCGACACCAAAATCTGCTAAACATATTACAAGGGATAGTAAAAACAAAATTACGTGACCTGGTGAATAGTAACTCATGAATAAGACTTGATGAATAGTAACTTATGAATAGTACTCTTTGGTATAGTACTCGTAACAAAACATAAATTAATTGCATGATGAGAAAATAAATCAACATTCCATAACTTTTATAAATTTAAAAGACTCCAAACAATAAAAACATTTATCAAAAGCAACGGTATAGAAATTTTGATCATGTTTTCAGTCGTGAAAATGAGGAAATTTTAAATTTTTTCATCATTTAAATAAAAGCTATCAAAATGAAAATTCATGAAATTCAACCAAATTCACTCATAAGTAAATAGTTTTAAGGTAACGAACAAATTAAAAACCCAAACTCATTTATATATATGCATACATTACATAAATATGTTACATATGTAAACAGTGTACTTTATCTCTAAGTATTTTACATAGTTGCATACTTACATCATATTTAATATGATCATACATACTAAAATAGCTACCTAAGTGTTTTCCCGTATAGCTTCAACTTGCCAGTTGCAAATCTCGCATAATCTTTATTTTTGTCACTGCTATGATCTGTGTTCATAAAAAGGAACGCTGAGTATAAACTCAGTGGTGCATAATAAACAAAAATAAAATAAT
Source organism: Dalechampia spathulata (assembly GCA_948192965.1). NCBI lineage: Eukaryota > Viridiplantae > Streptophyta > Magnoliopsida > Malpighiales > Euphorbiaceae > Dalechampia > Dalechampia spathulata. The sequence goes on from CANYBF010292060.1 coordinate 3,273, forward strand.
AATAATATGAAGTGAACATCATTAAAAAACGATCAAATACCTTTTTCATTGAATAAATAAAGATTTGCTAAAAGATAACATTTTTAAGTAATAAAATGATCACATATCATATTAACATCGATATCACCATATCAAATAACATCTAAGAAGATAGAAAACAAACAAAATAATATAGTAAATTGGAATCAAATCATATTATCCCAATTATGTTTATATTGTTATTATCATCCGTTACATCCTCTAACTCTGTCACAAGTTACAAGAAACTTGTAACTCGGATGGGAGACGGGTCTCAATCCCATCCCTAGGTGATCATATACTATAGTGTGCACACCTCTCATTAGGGAGGGACCAGATATCTCAACCTTCAACCCAATGAGGAATATCTCATCATCAACTGTCTATCTCATAGTTAACTGTCTATTACCAGTTATAAAACATAATTCTTTTTCAAAAATTCTCATCAAATTATACATCAAGTAAGGTGATATCATATAGAATAAATTAAATAAATAATTATTTAAATAAAACACATTTTTCATATAAAACAATCTTTAAACAACACAAATATCAATTCTGTAATATGTCATAGAAAATAGCCAATTAAATAATTATTTCACATTGAATAATTTTTAAAATAAATACATTTTATGTTTATTGTGCACAAACCTCAAATAGATTTTTCCTCTGCTTCCTTTCCTTTTCTTAAATTCTCTCTGTTAACTCCTTCAGCTGTATTCATAGAATAGTGGCAAAACTATCAAAATAAGCTTAAAACTTAATCTTTTCAACTACTACTAAAATTACAAAGGAACCAAAATTCCCTTTTCACTTCTAAATCATTTCCAATATTATTATAAATCAAACTTCCATACTAACCACACTTAACACCTCTTTTATATTTTATTAGACTTTTCTTCTAAATTACAGAATTCTGATAGAAATCCAGTAGATTTCCGTCTGTAATTTGGATATCTCAAAATCAAATCTTCCAAATCAATAAATCCACCTACAGAAAACACAATTCCCTTCCTCCAAAACATCTTTTCCACAACTCCAAATCAACATCCATCATAATACACAATATATTACATAATTCTCAACATTTATACATAATATATAATAATTTTCACATTTAACATCCAATCCACCTAAAATGTTACACTCTATTCATCAAATATCATACATTTTCAATCATTATAACATATTTCCATTATCGCACACATTCAATCACAATAATTGTTTCACGGATCAAAAATAACCGTATATCCCTATTTTCATTCTCATTGATTTTCTTGGAATTTTATTCACTTCTAACACCTTAAACCATCATTTTCCATCCTAATCCATATTCAAATACACTCATTTCATATTAAACTCAACATCTTCATACCATTCCTTCTTTAGCCAAATAGATTAATATTTATTCTTACCATTTCACTTAAATGCTTTCACATTTCTTATCAAAATCATTAATTCTATCACATTATCTTTCATTTTCATGCATTTAATCAAATTAAAACCACTTTTTCTTAAGCTTTCCCTCTTGGCCGAATTCTTCAATGCTTATTCAAGACATATTACTTCATTTTAATTCATTTCAAAGCTTAAACCATAATCATCACCTTTCAAGAAACCCCCAAAAATCTCTAATCTTTCCTTTACTTCCACCAACTTAATCCACCACTTCCTCAAGGAAAAACTTATATTAAATGATAGAGAATCAAAAATTACATCCTTTTCTATGAAAATCTTTTAAAAAAATCATGAAAAATGGTTGAAAATTACCTTGAAAGATTGATTTTCTTCTTCCTTTCTCCTTCCCCTTTGATTTTTGACTTCCTCCCTTATTTCCTCCTTATTTCTTATTTAATTATAAGACTTAAAGTTGGTAAAAATACCACTTTAATCCTTGAAGTTTAAAGGAATTACACTTTAACCCCTAAACTTTTAATTTTACCAAATAAGTCCCTCCATAAACTTTAATATATGATAATAGATCCATTAACTTTAATTACTAGCAATTAAGTCCTTAAAATTGGCCTTTCCAGGATTGCCCTTACCAATTTCATAAAATTCCAACTTTATCCGTGAACTTTTTCAATAATACCAAATGTGTCCTATTTGATATACTTAACTATATTTCAATCCCGAACACCTATAAATAGCTTAATAGAATCCCAATTTACTTCAAATAAGATTTCATAGCTTAAATTATCTAAAACAGCTTATGCGATTGAAAATCACATGTTTCCCGGGGAGGTCACTCATCCTCCCCACTTAAGCACATTTAACTTTAACACTTTTAATTTGTATATAAAACTTAGTTTTTATTTCAAATGTTATTCTATTTTACTATATTCTTTATCCCGAATACGTTATATTTAGTCTCCGTAATTGACCCGATTATGCTTATATAACTTAAGATAAGCTTAAATCCAAAGTTCTTAAATTTTACATTTATGCCATTTAGTTCATTTCTTAAGAATTTATATACACATTCTTCTAACCCCTTATTTACGGGTGTAACATGAATAGTAAACCTGGCCACATGCTTTATAGAGGATTACCCGTTCTCTCCTGAAAATAAACCAAAATCTGGAATCCTATAGCCCTATGAATATGAATTATCCCTGTCTACAGCATCTGGATAAGGGTTGTGGAACTCAGGGTGGTCTAGTTATCTTATGTCTGGCCCATACATCTCTTGAACAACCTCTCTTACAACATATATATTGATGGCATCCCGAGCCTGAAAAGCCTGTAGAATAGGCCTATTCAAACCTGGGATGTTACCCCCTGAGCCCCTGCCTAGGGTTGCTTCCATGTCATATTGGTCGGGTTGTGTATATGGATTGGTGGTAGCAAAAATTTGATATGGTAGTGCATGTGGTCTACCATTTGCTCAACCCTGTGGAGTCTTGCTACCGTCCTCTCTTCTATAAGAGGGAAGATACCTTTCTTTAGCCCTTGATGATTCTCTGACTTCTCTATTTGGGTGAACCACAACTTCTTGCCCCCCAAGCACTCCACCTGAATTCTGCCTGTGAGGCACACGATTGACTTCCTAAACTGAGGCAGACTATAGAGAGTGAGGCACATTTAGTTTTTCAACCACTTTATTTATATTGGAACATAAATTGTCCATGGCTTTAAAAGGCTGAATCTCTTTTTGTAAATCACTCACATTAGCACTCATTTTCTCTAAACCTTCCATAATGACTTTTCCCAAAGAAGTGGCTACACCAGCCATGCTCTCCTTCAAAGCCTTACTTACAGACTTCCTTAATCCCATCATGAATTCTTCAGAACAAACATCCATAGCAGAAACCATAGCTTTTTCTGGATGTTTCTCCTGTGACTCTATTAGTACCCCCAAGGTTTCTATATGAATTCTTCCTGGGGATAAAGTTCTGTCTGCCTATTCCTTAATGGTGGGAACAATTTCTTCTAGTCCTACAGTAGTAGGAACTTCTTCCGAATCTTGAGACCTGGCAATTTCTTTGCCTAAAGCATTGTGAGTTTTTGGGGCCATGACCAAATGTGTCCTACTAGGCATGCTAAAATTATTTAGCATGAATTTGAGAAAATTAATTTTGGGCATGCCAGAGGTGTAAACCTCAATTAATGTGCCTTGGTGATGTGAGTTCCCAAGCTCCTTGGAATAATTTGCTTGGACATAAAAATTAAATCAGTTGGAAAGCTTAAGGAAAATCAAAGGAAACATGAAAATAAACTAGAAAAAGAAAGATAATGAAAGAAATTCCATGAAAATTGGTTGTGTACGAGTAACAAACAATATTTGCATCAAAAACAGTATTAAGCAAACAAAGCTCGAAGGGTTGTAATTGAGTAAACAAAGAAAAAGGTTGCTGAAATTGAGAGATTTTTAATTCTTTTTGTCCTCCTCTTCAATGTTCCTCCCATCTCCCTTTTATCAGAGCCAATTTTAGGAAACTGCCTTTTGTTTAACTGCTTTCCACAATGCCCACGTCTGCTCCCCACATCCCATTGTGGTTGTAATGATAAAGACCTCTTTAACTGTTAGCAATCCTCTCTTAGTTAGCTAATCCAAAAGAATTTACAAATTGATTAACTAATTAAATATTTGAGCTAGTTATAATTAATTAACTAATGAATTATTTGAGCTAATTATAATTAATTAACTAATTAATTTATCAATTTTAATTAACTTAAAAATATTTTTAATTAGCTGAATTAATTTAAACCCAACAAGTTTATTTTAAAATATTTCAATTTTTAGCATTTTCCATCTTTATTTTCCTTCCTCTTTTTCAAATATGTGAAAATAAAATAAAAAATAATTTTTTATGGGTTGGTACGGGTGTACCAGTCTTGGTACGGGCATACCAAATGTTGTTGTTGAGTGGTATGGCCATACGGCTGGCCGTACCTAGTGAGTACTGGTTTATAGAGTTTGGTACGGGCGTACCATTGAGTGGTACGGCTGTACATGAACTTTCAGGAAAATGGTTTGTCAGAAAACCTATTTTGGTACGGGCATACCATTGGTGGTACGACTGTACGCAAACTCGCAGGAAAATGGCTTTGTCAGGAAACTTGGTTTGGTACAGGCGTACTAAGTGATGGTATGACCGTACCACCTTTCTCTCTCTTTTTCTAACGGATATATTTAAATCTATACGGGCGTACGAAAATAGTATGGCCATAGGTGACTTATAAAACAGACTTTTAAGTCTGTCAAATGACTAGTTTTTGTAAGAAATTTTCATTACTTTGAATTCTAACGTGCTAAAGATTACAGAGCATATTTTCCTTGAGATTATTCATCAGTTTCAAGTAAGTTTGAGCTTGTACTCCTCATTACTTTATTGTTTGTATTCTTATAACCTAGATATTATGTTTTATTATTTGTGGGATTAGTGTGTGATTAATCCTTGGGGATTAATTTGTAATTGAGTAGTCTATGAGAACTAATATTGTAAAGGTTTGAGTGTAAGCCTTGGAAACACTCGGGTATTGGATTCATTTGGGAATTCATCTGTAATTGATCCTAAGTTGAGACTTAGGAGAAAGTGGACGTAGGCAAGAGTTTGGCTGAACCACTCTAAAATCGCACATGTAGTCAATAATAGAAGAAATTTCATTTGGTATTAGAGCATTTGGTGCTCATTGTTGGAAGAAGTAAAATTCTTAAGCTAAAGATCCTATGGCAACCATTGAGAGTCAATCACATACATGACCCCCATACTTCGATAGGACGGATTATCCGTATTGGAAGCATCGAATGGAAGTATTCTTGGATAGCAGTGGAATTGAGTTGTACGATTTGCTGAGGAAAGAGTACTCACCTCCCACAATCACAATTGATGGCATTGTCTCACTTAACGATAGAGATGATTAGATGATAGAAAAAATGAATGTAAATTGCCAGAACAAAAAGGCAATGAACATTCTCTATTGTGCCATAAGTCGTGAAGAATTTGGTAGAGTATCCCATTGTGTTACAGCAAGGTAAGTGTGGATTGCCTTGGAGACTCATCACGAAGGAACCAACCAAGTACGGAACAAAAACATTCAGTTGCTGACTTATGAATATGAGCTACTCAAGATGAAGATAAATAAGTCAATCTTCGAGATGTATAATCGACTCATGGTGATCACGAATGGATTGATGAAACTTGGCAAGATGTATCAAAAAGAAGATATCAATAACAAGATCTTACGAGTGTTACCAAAGAAGGATTGGGAGGCATGGGTGACATCAATCGAAGAAGCAAATGATTTGGTTATGCTATCCACCGATGTGCTTCTAGGAAAGCTTCTTACACATGAGATTACCCTTAGGCAAGGGGTAAAGGAAGATAAGAGAAGAGGGATTGCACTTAAAGTTACAAAAGAGGAAGATTCCTCTTCCACAAGTGAAGGGGATATTGAAGATGAAATGGCTCTTCTCTCCAAGCGTGTCAAAAATTTCCTCATGAAAAAGAAGCAGGAAAGGGATGGCAAGAAGCCATTCGAGCAAAGAATGGATTTCAACCACAGGGATTCCAATCGAAGAGACAATCCAAGGAGGAATCATAATATTTGTTTTGAATGCAACAAACTGGGACATATAGGAATGAATGTCCTCTCCTCAATAAGCCTTCCAAGCCCTTCAAAAAGAAGGCATTAAAAGCTACATGGGATGATGACACCGATTCAAATGAGGAGATGTCCGAGGATGAAGGAACAATCAATCTATGCTTCATGGCATTCCTAAATAAGGAGGAAAAGGATGAGGTAACAATATCATCTCAATCTTATTATAGTAATGATGAGCTTAATGATGATGATGATTGTGGTGCATTAGAAGCATTATTGGAAAAGTATGATCTTTTGATTGAAAAATACAAATCACTTAAGAATAAGCATGCATGCATGGTTAAGGACAAATATCTTTTACAAAATGAATTTGATTCTTGTAAAACAAAACTCGAGAGTCTTGAAAAGGAAAATAAAATTTTAAAAGATAAAAATGATAAGCTTTCAAAGGAAAAGGATTTGTTGAAAGATAATTTATCTAGATTTAAACAAGGTAAGGTTAAAATAGATACTATATTGAAACACCAAAAACTTAGTGGTAATAAAGAGGGTCTTGGATTTAATCAAAACTCCTTCTACACCTTTAAAGGAATAATTTTTGTTAAAGCCTCTACCTTAAAATAATCTTTAAATGATTTAAAAAGGAAACATGTTCATCCTAAGACTCATAAAGCATATAGGCATGCTAATAAGGTGCATCACTGTTCATATTCTTGTTCACATAATCACAATCATTCACATGCATCAAAAAGGAAAAATGTGCATAATCATTCTAGATTTAGAAATATTGTATGTAATTATTGCAATAAAAAGGGGCATGCTACCAATAGATGCTTTATTAGGAAGATGCATTGGAGTGATAATATAGATGCTTTTAACCCCCAAGGACCCAAATACATTTGGGTACCTAAGAAGAAGTAAACAAATGTGTTTTGACAGATATGCTTAAGATCCAAGGTTGATGAAAACAAATGGTATTTGGATAGTGGATGCTCAAGGCATATGACTTGGAATGCAAGTCTCTTCTCCCACCTTGAAGAGTATTCAGGAGGAGATGTAACTTTTGGAGATAATGGTATAGGTAAGGTTGTTGGAATTGGTAAGATTGGTAAGAATTATAACTTTTCCCTTAATAAAGTTTTGGTAGTTGATGGGTTAATACATAATTTGCATAGTATTAGTCAATTATGTGATAGTGGAATTAAGGTAGTATTTGATCCTAAGGGTTGTTATATGCATAGGATTAGTGATAATAAGTTAGTTTTTCAAGAAGAAAAAATAGAAAACATTTATATGATTGATTTAGATTCTATTCCTAATAAAGATGTGAAGTGTCTTGTTTCTGTAAGTAAAGATTTATGGTTATGGCATAGAAGACTTGGACATCTCAGTTTTGAGAGCATTAGCGATCTCGGGAAGGATGAACATGTGGTAGGACTTCCAAAGATCAAATTTGCT
>CANYBF010292117.1:0-114766 GCA_948192965.1 Dalechampia spathulata
CTAAGAATAAAAGGAAGAGAGAATTGAGAGGGTTTAGAGTGTGTTGGGAATGTGTTTTGGTAGAAGTGTGTGAAGGAAGCTTGCTTATATGGATGGTGAAAAAGTCAAAGAGTCAAAGGGTCAAAAGTCACATTTACCCCCAAGACTCCTACCCCTCTACCAAGCATCAATACATGTACACATACACGTAGACATATATATACGTACACGTACACCTATACACACATGTATACACATACGCATACATACATACACATCCACATACCTATACACATACACATACATCTATACACACGTACATCCATGCATACTCATATTTATACACGTATACATACGTATAGGCATACAAACTCCTAGGGTCCTAGACGCGGGCGTAACATTATTTCTGCATAATTAGCTCCATTCTCCCAACTAGGACACTCATATTGAAAGTATCATAAATTGTGACACTTAAAGCACTCGACAATAGCCTTGTTGAATGATTGTCTACTATGACCTCTTCTTTTTCCTCTGAATACCCTTCGACCTCTTCCTCTACTAGTGTTGTCTTCATGAGTAACCTTGAGAACCTGATCCTCTCCACGATGACCATTCATTCTTTATTCATGGACTAGCAAACTGCTCTGTAACTTGTCAATGGTCATGGTGTCCAAATGATTGGACTCTTCAATAAAGCAAACCACATAATCAAATTTTGAAGTCATGGACCTCAAAATTTTCTCATTAATAATAGTTTGGCTCATTGTCTCACCATGAGCCTTCATTTTATTAGCTATAGTGAGGGTACGAGCAAAGAAATTATCAACAGTTTCACCCTCCTTCATGTGAAGAGTCTCAAAGTCCTTCCAAAGTGCCTGCAACTGCACCCTCTTCACCTTGGTAGAGCCTTGATATTTATGTTTCATTGAGTCCCAAATTTCCTTTAATGTGTCCTTGTTCAATATAGTCTCCAAGATACTTCGGTCTATAGCTTGAAAAAGATAGTTCTTTACCGTTAAGTCCTTTAACTTCTGTCTCTCGATCACTTTACGTTATGCTTCTGTCTGGTTCTCAACCCCTTGTGTCACCACCTCCGAAGCCTCATTCTCTATGAGATCCCAATATTCCTTGGAACGAAGAAAGTTCTCCATCAACATCGCTCAATGATTGTAATGTTTGTCAAATTTGGGAATGGTCGGTTGTACAAAACCACTACTACGTTTTCCACCATGTTACTTGACTTCCTTGCTCTCACTCACAACCAGCTCTGATACCAAATGTTAAGAACACTTAGAGAAACTTAGTACATGAGCTTGAATAAGAGATATATTGTTGAAAGTAAACTACATGCATATATATTCTTTTACAAAGAGATAAAATTGAAATAACGACACACGTTAACAATATCCTAAAAACATGATAATGGATTAAAAGAAACCGTCAAAATATTTACCACTAATTCCTATAGAGTAAAATTTATTAACAGACTAAAAATAACTAAAAGATCAGACCTAATAATTAATTAATGTTTCGCTGTTCAAAATTTTATTAGAAACTATTCTTTATTTATATTATTAGTAACGTAATGATTACTTTTTGTTTTCTTCGACTCCAAATATAATATCAGTACTTATTTATTAAAAGTTAGACTTGAGAAGAATAACTTTATTTAATTAATTAAAAATGAAATGAAACAATTATTTAGAAAAGGTTGAGTTAGTGGTGTGTGTATATATATATATATATATATATTTTTTGTGTATATTAGGCATACTTTTCTTCAAAAATTTAAAATTAAAATTTTTGAATTCTAATATTTTTAAACATTCCAATGATTATCAATTGTTAAAAAAATCTATTATAATATTGATAATTAAAACCCCAAAACAAAGATCCATTAAATTATTTATATATCATTTATTTTTTGAGAAAATATTGCTAATTTTATAGATGTCATATTCCAAATAGATGGATAAATTAGGTAAAGTATGGTTTTTCAAAAAAATAAAATGAATTATGTGAAGTTGAGATGTCTTATAATAATGTTTTATAATTTCATAAACCATATTTTTTTTATGTTTGATTAAGTAAAAGATGCCAATCTAAAAGCTAAATGAAAATCAAAAGGTGTCATAATAGCATCATTAGTGGCTTATTAAAAACCCACTAACATGGTTTATTGCTTTTAAAATTTAATTTAAACATGTAATTAATATTAATAAACAATAATAATAATAATAATAATAATAATAATAGTAATAATAATATTTATGTAATCATTAAAATTAATAGTAACATAACATGCTTTAGCTTTTCTTGATGTGGCTTTAGCTTAGTTCACACTGTGATTATTATTCATATCTTATTTTAATGTTTTATTATTTATTAATGCAATTTCATAAATATTTCACATGGATCATAATTAAAAAGGGTAAATTACGTTAATTATTTTATGTTAAATAAAAATATTATGTAAATAATTAATATATTTAAAATGTATTTTATTATTTATCTTCTTTAAAATTTCAAAAAATTAGTACTTATCATAACTCAAAATAATTTGTTACCAAACTATTATTTTACTGTTTATTATTAATTATTATCAGTGCCACATAAAAATAAGTTTTAATAAATTATTATAATAAAATTAGTCTAAATTACATTATCCAATATTATTTAAATTTATTAAGTACCCAAAAAATGAGTTAAAATATTAAATCAAATTATCGGATATCTTAATATTATTTTGATTTAATTAAATAAATTAAATTGGTCATTAATCCATTATCAGTGCAACTTCAAATGAGTCTTTAAAATATTACTTTTAATGCTAAGCTAGGAATTTTTCTAATTTCTTTATTTGACTTATTTTTGAAAAATGTATACCCTCTTCAACTCAACATTATTTTCAAATAAATAATTTGGAAAAAAATGAAAAATAAAAGTAATTTCAATTAATTAAGATAATTAAATGGATCATCTTAATAATAATAATTTTTTAAAAAATAAAATAAATGGAACCAAATAGTATGAAATAAATAAAAGGGAATAGGATAAAGTAATGAGGAAAACAAGAGAAGGTGGTTGGGCCATCCAATGGCATGTGTTGGGGAGATGGGTGTGTTGAAGGGGTGAGACCCACTTCCTTTTTTTCTTTTGTTTTTGTAATTGTCAATAAAAGAGAAAGAGAAAGAAAGAAAAGGGAAAATGGTAAAATTCACATAATAGAATCTTAATTGATTGAGATTGAGCCCTCTTTTAGTAGACATCCATCATCACCTTTTTATCATGCATTGTCTCATCTTCTTCTGGCATCCAGGGTCCCCCCCCTCCCTTTCTTTTATTAAAATATATACATGAAAACATACATATACATTACCCAAATATGCTCAAGCTTCATTACATCTTATTATGCATGAAAGTTCATTAGTTTCAACTATAAATATACATAAACCCACTTTCACTTTATACTCAAATATCTTATTCAATACTCATTTATACATAAATTTTGTTGAAAAATATTATATTAATAACATATATGCATGTATACTATCTAAACTTAATTCATATATGTACAATGAATGTAAAATAAATAAAAAAGAATGATTTTTAAATTATTCAAATTATATGAATTGATTATATATATATATAAGAATGTAGACGAAACTAAATAAGAAGATGCTCATATTATATATGAGTAGAAAATGATGGAATCTTAATGGGTAGAAAAGGATAAGATAACAGGGGAGAACTGGGGGGCCATGAGCCGGCCAATAGCTTTGATGTGCACTTTTTGTGGGTCAATTTCGTTCATTGCTCTCTCTTCCCTAACTTCACTTTTCAAGCCCACTCACTCTCTTACCCTATGCCCCTTCCATTCTACCATTCCTATAATCTTACCTTTTTCACTCTCTTTTAAATTAATCGCTCTGCTTCTCCGCTCTCTGTTTACTCTTCTTCAACATTTTGGGCCTGGGCTTTATGGGCTTTAGAAACTGGGCCTGCAATCTAACCATTTCTCTCAAAACCCTAATCAATTTCTCTTCAATCACCGGCCCATTCACCTCCACCGCCCCCAACCATCGTGCCACAGCCTCTAACGTACTCACGCATCCACCGCACGGTTCCTTTCTCAACACCAAATCCGAATCGTATATGCTCCCTCCTTGCATTCCCTCGTCGAATTCATCCAAACAGACTCTCGTCGCGAATTTACTCAAATGTTCCTCGCTTGCCTTCACCATCTCCTCTGCATGCTTCCACGTAGCGTCGAAAGCGATCAAAACCACGGGGCCGTTTTTAAATTTATGAACTGATTTCTTGAGGTCTGACAGAGTTACAGCGGATGAGGTAGGGGTTGGAGGGAAGAGGTAGAAAATGGAGGCGATGTTGGCTGGCGGACATTCGAGGAGCTTGGGGTGGAGGCGTCGGGCGGTGATAGAGGTGGCGTTGAGGAGTGATTTGGTGAGGAGAGGTGTAGTGGAGAGTTTATGGTGAGATTCGTGTGGGTGTTGGATTATTATGATTTGGGTAGATGTTGGAATTGGTTGGACCGGAATGACGTGGCAGAGACACACCGTCAGAGGACGGTTGCAGCCGTTGCAGATTGAACGACGTCGTTCAGTCGGCGGAGAAGGATGTTCCTCTGTTCCATCTAATTCCATCGCTAGCATTCTAGTCTTGTGTATCGGATACCGGAAAAAAGGCTAGAATAATGCGAGGGTAGATTCACCATTATCTTGTTGAGAGGATTCATATACCGTATGATAATTATCGAAATATAATTATTATAAAAATTAAAATTAGAACTCATGACAATCCCTCGGTGAGATTCAATGGTAATTTCTTTAACATAAGACTTTCTGAAGTTAGAACTGCTAATAATCCTAATATTTCACATGGTCAAGATTTCCCACATCCCACAAGTGTCGTGACAGACTGATGCAAGCCGTCCCTTAGGGCTCAGACTTGGTATGCAACGTATTTACTGCTTTAATTTCCGACTTACTGATGGTTAAGAGAGGAAAAGAGGATCTAACAATGTTACATCTTTATCTAAATCCAGCCTACATCAAAAGAAAATTGTAGGCACAAGAAAATATTGTGGAAGGAAAAATTACTAGCATCCTAGGATGTATTTCTGCAAAACCAATAATTTCAGCAAGTCTACGCTGTCTATTTAGACTAATGAATAAAACTCAATGCCAAAAGTAATGTAAGGCTAAATGATTCCCCGGGAATAGTGAATTCAAGTTTAATCTTCACCGTCTGAAAGCAGGCAATCTTGAATCTGCTCCCTGCAAACAAAAGATAAGCTTAAACAACAAACAATATCGGGCAAAATGATGTTTCACATGGGCACCAAAGAAAATTGCAAACGGAACATGGTCATGATTTGAGCGAGTTCGATGGTAAGATTTCATTCTCACCTTAGCAAACTCATATCATGGCAGCCATCACTTTTTGCACGGGAAACTAAATGCTGGGGTAAAGATGAATAAAAATGCTCCATTAATGAGGGGTCTTTGGGAAGTATCTGAAATTTGCAACTTGAACAACACCCGGCATGAAAACTTGAGCAACTTCTGGCACTACTCAAGCTTGATAATTCAGAATTATTTAGAGGACTATTGCAGATAGGACAAAATAACTCTGAAGAAATAGATTCTGCAGGCTTCAGATTGTATCTCTTCTGGCGCCTTCGAGTAGCCAAAGGAACATTATGATCATTAATTTCAGGGATTCTATTGAAGTGGAATGGAGTCAGCTTTCCAGCTGTACGTACAATTGTGCACTCTCGAGAAGGATTTTCCTCCTGAAACCAAAAGATTTTACATTGAGTTGAGAATTATAACATAAGAAACAGTGAAGCAAGTACACCACCCCCAGTCATGTGCCGTGAACATAAGTATAAAGTAACATCAGAAACAAAAACTTCATTTTTTTTTTAAAGAAAACTTTTTGGAACTTCTCAAGGAAAGAAAGTAGCATCTGCTTTGAGAAATCAAACAACACCACTGCTCTTCCGGCGCAGTGCATAACAAATGTGCTAGATTCTACCAATCACTAGCATCTAGCCCTCCCAAATGACCTTACAACGTACGCAAATTCAAGTTATGAGGAAAATTAAATATGTACCTGCAACAGAGTGACAAATGAAGATATCAAACCATTGATACCACTGGGAGGACTCTTGAGTAATTCCAGAGTCTTTAGTCTGCCCTGCCAAGATTAGGGTAGAACCATCTTTCATTAATAGATTCTACTAGTGTAATCATAACTAAAACATATGGAACACAAACCCATCAATATGGCACATCAAGTTCAGCTCCTGTGCAGTGCAGTCTCGAAGTGGAAGCACTACTGGGACCTCCCACCGAGAATCAACATACTGTATATCTGCTGATAAAGAATATCCTTGTCCCTGTAAAAAGTATCAGAAAGGACAAATGAAGCTCCTTGTAGGTGAATTGTTAATGCTTGTTCATAACAATCTACCTAGTGAAATTGTCAATGAAAGAATTTACTGAAAATTGGAGCTGAATGAGGACGTCAATAAACCAGGCCTAGTTTTTGAGAAGGCCATCGATGGCAAAATAAACTGATCTCTGTCCTGGTTACAAGGACAGAAATCAGGATACATATGTTCCATATGCATGTTTAAGACATAGAATTACATCAATTCTTTAAGAAATTATTTCTTATAGCACAGCTAGAATGTTTTCCTGAACATTGGCTTCAAATATTTTCCTATGAATATGTTTTGATCTTCAAAGCTGTATGGTTCAGACAACAAAATTCATGACTATATTCAGATTGATTGGGATGCAGCAAAATTTATAAGTCGAAAGAAAAATAGCATTTTTCAGTTAAAGTTCTACTAGAGACCACTACATTGAGAGTCCTCTTCCGATGACATCATTGAAATAGCTTACATATAACATTAGCACTAACCTCTCAATCATACAACATAAACATGAAATTAATAGTAGTTTTACATGGTTCACTGCATTATAACTCAATTCAACCAACTCAACCAAGTCTTAATCTCAAATTAGATGGGCTATATGAATTCTCCTTTTCCACTCAACATGATTTTGGTATAGTTTACTATATCAAAGCAAAAACCAAAAAAATTTTGGAAAAAGAAAAAGTCAAGCCAAGCCAAGCAAAGCAGCTATAGGCTTCAATAACAAACTTTAAGCCATTGAAAAATACAAACCTTCACAGTTGCAGCAAGGACATGGCAAGCAATTCTTGACGTGCATGAGCCTAAAACAAGTCTGGTGTAACCATTTTCTGAAGCAACCTACAAACCATAATAGAAAAGAATACGTAAGTGCATTCTGATTCCCTTCATCTTACACCTGCAATTAAATAGGGCTGTCTAGGCTACCCCAAACCTTTTGCAAGGCCAACATTCTCAAATGCAACAAAAGATCTTCTTTCCCAGTAGTGTCATTTACGTCATTAAACAAGCCTTTCAACTTTTCCTTGCCATCAAACAAGTGTGGAGAATATATATCTTCAATTGGAACAACATGTAACTGCTTTGTGGGCGGTGATAGATTTGACACGAGCAGTTCCATCTCTCTAATACCATCAGCAACTTTATCAGAAGGAACTTGACAGACAACACTCTCATCAATAAATACCACTCCAACTCCAAAAACTGGCAATGATCTAACCTTACTAGCATCAAAATTCTTTTGTGCTCTAAGTTGCATGTCATGAACAAACTGTAAAGCCACCCTGGAACCACAGTAAAAATGCTCAGCAAAAAATGTTTTGAATTTTGAAAACTGTGAAAATGAAGCACCAGAGCAAATAGAACAAATTTCATGCTTTTGCATATAACTAATAAATCTTTAAGATGACAATAACTGTCAATCAAGCTCTGCAATCAGAACTTATTCTGGAAATATGCTACTTGACAGAATGAATCATGCAATTAAATCCTAACAAGACTTCAAAATACCATAATTACGAGTATGTTTGGAAAGTCAAAAAAAGGTACGGATCCAGTTAATCACATACTAGGAAGCCAATTTTTGTGTTTGGAAAGGTTAGAGTAGAGAGAATTCAAGTCTTACAATTCTGTTTGAATTCATTTTAGAAGAAAATGAAATATTGCCTAAAAGTGACATGATTTTTTTTACAGTAATTACCTCGAAATAGATACCAACAGAAGGACTCATTGCAAGCAAGGAATCATTATTTATCAGTTGCTTTATTAAACTGAAAGAGTTTAATTCTACGAACTATAACATTACCGAACAGAATTTAATGGAACTAAAATTTTTGCAGTTCTTTTTTTCATTTCTCTAGACTTTCCAAGCTCGAGGGAAAGCAAGAAATAGCAAATAAATATGTTCCGAAACCCAAAACATAGTACAAAGCCAAACAAGCAAATCAAATCAAACAAAGAGAGAGAAGAAAAATGACGCAAAATAAGGGGAAAAAAACAGGGAGAGACCTGGAGGAAGGACCGCCAGAGAAAGCGACGAGGATATTATCGGAAGGAGTGATCATGGCATGAGAAGTAACAGCAAGTCTAAACTTTCCGTACATGTTACTTCTAAAGCAATCTCCACAGAAACGCGTCTCGTCACTGTTCCGGTTAGTACCAGTAGCAGCTGCATCAGAGATGGTGTCGTTGGTTTTGCACTTTATGCACCTATTCGGCTGTCCATTGCTACCACAATCAATAGTACAATCAGAATTTGATGGCGGCGGCTTGTGTTCTAGTTGGTCGTCGTCGTTTCTGTAACAGTTGTTAGACTTGCAACTTGACGAATTGCACGCCATGCTCTTCGATTAGGCTTTCCCTCTTTCTCAACCTTTTCTTAGCTGGGTTTTGAGACCAAAAGCATAAGGTTTAAGTTAATTAGGAATAGTTATTGACCTACGATCACTGTCTGAACAGTGGGGTGTGCTCCGACGGGATGTAATGCGATGTGATTTATCTTTAGGATCCGGTGTAATTTCATTCCGATTATTTTAAAATAATTTATTTTTTAATAAGATAAAATTCATCAAATAAATTTAAAAAATAAATAATTATATATATCAAGGTAATTTTAAATATATAATTTTATCAACATATAATGAATCTAAATTATTAATAAACTCAAAAAATAAAATTAATATTTTTATAAAATAAAAAAGCTGAAATAATATTTTCAAAATTAAAAAAAGCTGAAATAATATTTCTTATAAATAAAAAAGAAAGCAGTATTTGTGTGATTTTCCCTGAAAGAAATGTAGTCCACTAAATACCCAATAAGAGAAGCCAAGGCCCAATTAATTAGGGTATTTTCAGACGGCCTGCTACCTGACTCGCTCTACGCTCCGCGGGAACTTCGCATCTCCATACCTCTGAGAACTTTTACTACTGCCAACGCTCCACCGGTGAACTCTCGACGCCGAAGGCTGCTGCCACCGCAAGAAAGCTTACGAGTTAGTCCGGCTTTTTGTCTATTATTGAACAAGTTCTTTTGAGTTTGTAATTGAAACTTTGATGTAAAAAGATTCCAGCAATATATTTAATGGCAAATGACGCTTTTATTTTTTTTAAATACCTATTTTGAACTGAAATAAGAGTTGATGGGATTGTTTGTTGACATTTTTGTTGATTTTACGTTAGATTATAGAGAGATCGTTTGTTTGTAATTGCATTTAGCTGATTTTCATTAAATTAGATGTAGGTTGCAAATTAAAACAGGTTTTTAAAATTGATTTTAATTAAATTGAAATGTAGGATTGTTTGTAAACTGATTGATTCATATGAGATTGTACACACTTTTATTTTCGTATGTTCTATATAATTCTCAAAATGTGTGTATACATTTTTAATAAAATTTTCAATTTAGTGATATATATGTTTCGTTCGGTTCGAGAAATATATGTTAAATTTCAAAATGTGTGTTATACACACATCAGCGAAATTCTTTTGTTAGCACATGTATAATCTTACGATTTTATGATTTGATTTTCGAGGACTTCCAACAATTTTAGTCACGCTAGCTATTTTCACAAACTTGATCTTTAACAGGCCTTATTTTCACTTTATTATTTGACTTTAATCTGTTTTAAACCATTGGGTTTGGAAAAAAATGGATTTGGCATTTGGCATTTGGTTTTTTGATATATATATATGTATATTTTTTTTTGCAGTGGATTGTCTTTGTAACTGTGAATTTTTGCTAGCTTTGTTTTTTATTGAAAATTTTAGTGCTTTGATTATTTCTACAGGAAGCAATGGGGTTGCCAAACGTTAGTGGGAACTTGTCAACAGAGATGGAAGTTGATGCTTTTAGGCGACTTTTTCCTCTTCGCTATTATGAACGTCATCTTGCTGAATCTATTCGTCCTGATGCTAGACCACTTGGACGAGCTAGAGATACCACTCTTGCTCTAGGTTCGTCTGTTTATTTAATCAAGTTTCTTGATCTTTCACATTTTAATTTTTCTTTAATTAGACGATATGATCGTTGTGAACAACCCCTATTTATATGTAGGTGCTGTTGTATCTGCTGATGGGTCTGCAATAGCTAAGATTGGTTCAACTGTACGTGCCTCTTTCTTTCTTTCCTTTTTTTTTTTTTTCCTCTTTTGAGCTTTTGTGATTTTTGAATTCAGATACTTATAATGGTCTTTGGGTATCATGCACAGACTATGATGGCTGCCATTAAAATGGAAGTCATGACCCCTTCCACTGACTCCCCGGATGAAGGCTGCATAGGTTGATCATTGTGAATTGTAAACTTATTTTTCTTGTTTTCATCAATTTATGTATTCTTTACAGTGTCAATGTGTTAGATTTTGGTATTTGCAGCCATTGATTTCTACATGCCTCCAATTTGTTCTCCACTTGTCAGGCCTGGTAGGCCCGCAGATGCTGCTCCAGTTGTGTCAAAGCAGTTAGCTGATACCATATTAAGGCAAGTGACTGTTTTCTAATTTGTTTATGTTTCGCTATACCTTTTCAAGGCACAATTAGCGAGAGTATGATGGTGTTTAATCCTATTGTTCCATGTTTGGGTGGATACCTCATCGTCTTCATTAGTGAGTCCGCTGGACATGCTTTTACAAATGATTCTTCTTGTTTGCTGAAAGTGTATTAGTTGAATTTCAGTTAAATTTGTTTTGCTTTGTTGTTGAATCTCTATATATCTACTGGTTCTTAGTTTGATGAGTGTGTAGTCTATTATGAGCTTATTGAACAATTGTGTTGCAATTAGAAACTCCATAGGCCAAAGAGGGCATTGCGTCAAACTCATAGCAATGACCATAAATGAGGTCACTACCCATCTTATACAAAATCAACTGGCTTATGCAAAATACTAATTTATTTCACTTATATATCACGTAAATTCTTTGCATCTTCTTTAAATGTGATTCTCAATTGGTATGTATTAGTTGTCAATTGCTAAATATGAACCTTCACCTAGATAAAAGGCCCTACATCCACAAATATGTCTACATTCCATGCTAAGCCCAATTTCAAATCTTCAAATACAAGCTCATTAATTCTAATTGTTTGACCATGCTAAACTCTAATACTATGTGGAATTTTAAGGACCAAAAAGAGTGTCTGGCTAAAGATTAGTGGTCATAAATGAGGTTGGTACTCATCTTGCACAATGCCAATCAGCTTGTGTTAAGGGATCAATCCACTCCATTTATATATCACTTAAAGTCCCTCTCTTCTTTGTCACGTGGGATTCTCGAACAACATTCAACAATCCCATGTCTGTGGATTATTCCATACCTTTATTACTCAAATTCCTTTTTGAACATATTTTTATAATAATTATCTGTTGGGCTAATGGCAGTTCTGGCATGATTGATTTAAAGGAACTATCTTTGGTCAATGGAAAGGCTGCATGGATGGCATACTTGGTGAGTAATTATGATGTTCACAGTCTTCTATAGTTTTCATATGAGTTTTTCTTTTTGTGCATTTCAGAAATGAAAGTTACTCGCACAATTACTGAGTTAAGCCTCAAAACTGTGAGGTTATACTTTATATATTGAGTACTTGGTCCTTCTCTGTCCTCTGATGACAAAGTTAAATGCAAAATGTTACCTGCAGGACATTTATTGTTTGGATGCAGATGGTTCTCTTTTTGATGCTGCATTGCTATCAGCAATTGGTGCCTTCACGAATTGTAATTTTTTATTCTTTTTCATCTTCATATTTTTTTTGTGTAACATAAAAGAGCTAGCATAGCCTCAAAAAATCGTCAAGCACCTAAACCCTTGCCATTCAATTTTTCAAGATAGTATAGATCATTTCTCATTATGCTGCTTTTTGTAGAAATAGCAAATTCAATCCTGTTGTTTTATGAAAAAAACTATTAAGAATCAGTTGAGGCTTCTATATACCATGATATATCTCTGAGAATATAGTGAAAGCTGATTCCATTTGCAAGAACAGTTCTGTTTCTTGAGAACCAGCTCATTTTCATTCCTATGTTGAAGTTAGTGCAAGTCATCATGTAACCAGCAACTTGTAGATTCAATCATGTATTGGGCACAAACAATTGAGAAATTTTTAGAATGCTAATGTTTGGAAATTTTTTACCGTCTGAAATGGATCTTGTATTATTGACTCCATGTTCATATGATTCACTACTCAGATCATTTGCGAGTCTAATATTAGATTGAAAGTTTTGTGGCATGCCTTTTGTTCACGCTCACTTTACAAATTTGCAACTGCTAACAATAATTATTTCTTACTGACAAGTTGCAAAGGCTATTTGCTGCATTTTATTATTTTCAAGATTGAAATCAAACATATATGCTGCTTTCATTTAATCCTGGTTCTGCTTGAAAGTTGGCTCATGGATTTTAGAACTTGGATATCTTGTAGTGCAAATCCCCATGGTTTCCATGAATGACAATGGAAAGGTGGTAGTTGTCTCTGATGAAGAAGATGGGGGGAAGCCAGAAAAGGAGCTGGTAAACAAGGACAAGAGGAAGCTCACCCTGAGAAGCTTGCCATTTTCGTTAACATGTGTACTTCACAAGAACTACATCTTGGCAGATCCCACTGCGGAGGAAGAGTCTATCATGGAAACTCTTGTAACAGTAGTGTTAGATTCATCTACTAGACTTGTGTCTTTCTACAAACCAGGTGGACTGGTTCTCGCATATACATCAGCTGTCCAGGTAGGTTTACCTTTCGGAGTGTCTAACTTAATGACATGAAAAGTTAAAATTCAATACGAATTAACCTATCTAATGCTAACAAGTAAAGAAGTGATACTGGTCAAAATGATTGCTTGTTTTATTACCATTATGATTGAATCAAAATGCAAATTTTGTTTATTACACCAAAATTCGTGCCACCATTCTAGGAACTGATTTTGACTTTAAAGAAGAATTTGTTGTACCATGTTGATGCAGGATGAATTTTGAACTGGTTTCAACCTCTTATAGAATGTTGTCCTTAATTTTATGCTTAAGTTTGATGCAGCATATTCAGTACAAAGTTTTGAACGAAGGACATGAACTTTTTAAACAACCTTGTTGAGGCACCGTCTGAAAAAAATCATGTAGAAAGCACCTCCTTGTTAGAGGAACTATATTAATAATCATCTATTATTAATGTAACCTTCGAGTAGTCATATAGAATTCACCTTATTGAGGCACTTCTGCAATTACCATATATGAAAATGGTGAGAAGCATATTTGCTAAACGCATATGACGAATTTCTGAGAATTGTACAACCTGGTTTCTTCAGGACAATTGATGATCACTGATAAGTCTGCTCTTGCTGATTAAGACGTGGCTAATTGTGTTTGCAGGATTGTGTTGCATTGACGAGGCAAAGAGTTAAAGAACTTCAAGATATATTAGATGAAGCCACTTCTGGTATGCAGATTGATTAGGTTGATATTTATGTCTCGTGGGGACATGCAACTAGTCAAGTGCATGACATTTTTGCCTTTCTAAATTACAGTGGTCACTCTATCGTGTTGCTAGTAGTTTGAGAGATGGTCGATGCATGAGCTAATGGTGAATTTTGGTTGCATATATGCAAAGCGTTTTATGTTAGAATTTTCGTTCCATCTTCATGCAGTCAATGGAAGTTGTTATCAAGAATTGGCTTAGGTGCCTTAAATGAAATCCTATTATTTACTTGTGCAAATTCTATTATGGCACTTTTCTGGATCTATAGCTGACACTGGAGTATATCAACTAACGTAATGTATTCTATATATACTGCATTATTCATATGAACTTAAGTGTTTTGAGGAAAATATAATTTATGCAATCGTAACTGCTGATTTTTATTTGCTAGCAACACATGTTTTGGTAGATTGTTTATGATGATAGGTATGGTAACTCAACCTGAGCCACTCTTTTTGCATGGCATACTAACTGGACACATAACTTTCATTGTGTCAACATATTGAGATTTTGTCATTTAGCCCCACAGTTGAGGAAGAAAACAACGTAAAGGAAGACAACGTACAAAAGAGAAACGGACGAAGTGAGAAAGAATAGAAAAACAGAGTGCCCCACTTCTGGGTCTTGGGTGTTGTATTGACTAGAGTGGAGTTTTCTTACGTGTTATTAGATGATCAGATCTCTTTTTGACGAGTATGAAACTGTAGTATGAAATGTTCTTTTACTTTGGTTAATGGAGGAAAGCCATTACAGGGCAATATGCTTGAAACCATTGCCTGACAGGTTTTTTCCTACTAACATGGCGAGTCGTTGGAAATGTACTTGGAGGAGCTACTTTAACGAAGGCAATTAAGCAGCCTAAAGAGAACAGAATTGCCATAGTGGAGTTAATAATCGCGTTTCAGATGAGAGAAAAATGGAAAATTGATAGGGCAGATAATGCAGATAAAGGTCAGAACTATTCTTTGGTATATATATTATTGTTTCATTATGTATGTAAAATGTAAAACTCCTAGAACTTGGAAGAGGAACACCAGTTGTTGTTATGAAGTAAATTCGGCCAAATCCTTCTGTTGAAAAGCCTTCAAGCATAGCCCTGCAATGCTTTCATCAGAACAGTGAACATAGGATGCTTCTTCTTGCCTCAAAAATCCCTGAAATTCTATTTCTCCAATCCTGAAAGCTTAAAGTGCACTTACCCAATTGAAGCTCTTGTTTCATGTTATAGCGCTTGCCCCTCTAAACTTCACTTCGAAGGGATTGTCCGGCTCAAATTGGCTGGGAAAACACTTGGAAAAATAGAAGAACAAAAATTTACAAGTTTTAATATAAAAAATTTGGAAACAAAGTCAAATTTCATATGGCTCGTTATAAACCCTGATTACTAATAGCAAGACGAGCTAATTTCTTTTTCTTGTTCCCTTTTTGTTTAAAAAGAATATCATTTGCAAATGTAACCGGTGAGTATTAGGAGGTGATGGAAAAGATGAGTAAAAAAGGACAATAACATTCATTTGGCAAGTAGGAGTCGCTTGATTTGGTTGTGGCCCTCTTTATCAAAGAAACAACAAAAATATCAAAATTCCTTGTCAATTGAGAGACACACACTCAATGTAAAGAATCGAAAGGCAAACCCCCAAGCATTAATCTGTTTTTTTTCTTTAGAAAGAAAACTCCACTATTCTCTTAACTCTCTTTCTCATTCTCTCCATCTCTCCCTATCATTATCCTTATGCAAATTGTTACTTTAAGGAAATCCATCTCAACCAATCAGATTTCAAGAAGCTCCATCGTAAATACTCCAATAGATAGATAAAGTACTCGTACCCATATCTCTTATTTTTTCCTCTACCCTGCTACTTATAATAAAATCAAAACTCAAATAAATCCTTGACTACCCATTTTGCCACGTGTATTTCTTTCTGACCACTAACCACAGAAACCAACTGTTTCAATTCTCAAAGTCCCTCTCCACCTTCCGTTTATACTAGCACAAATATAAACCCATTACCATTAACTCACCTTGAAGAAGAAGAAGAAAGCTAACTGGGAAACAAAAACCCACTAATAAAGAGTTTAAATCTTTTTGCACCCAAATTCTGTTTTTCTCTCTTCCTCTCCATTTAACACAGAGAGGAGAAAACAGAGGACTCTGTTTCTTCGGTTAGTGTGGGATTTTCTTCTTTCATGGCTTCTTTGGTATCATCATCACCCTTTACTTTACCATCAACAAAAGCAGACCAACTCTCTTCACTATCTCAAAAACATCACTTTCTCCATTCATTTCTTCCCAAGAAAACCATACAAACAAACTCAAAATCAGCCTTGAAACTGAACTGTGCTGCAATTGGCAATGGACTTTTCACTCAAACCACGCCTGAAGTTCGCCGAATAGTACCTGAAAATGACAAGAATCTCCCCACGGTCAAGATTGTTTATGTTGTGCTCGAAGCCCAATATCAATCCTCGCTCACTGCTGCCGTACAATCACTCAACAAGAACTCTCAATTTGCCTCGTTTGAAGTTGTTGGTTACTTGGTGGAGGAGCTTCGTGATGAAAATACTTATAAAACATTCTGCAAAGATCTTGAAGATGCAAATATTTTTATTGGGTCGTTGATTTTTGTGGAGGAATTGGCATTGAAAGTTAAAGCTGCTGTTGAGAAAGAAAGGGACAGGCTTAATGCTGTTCTGGTGTTTCCTTCAATGCCTGAAGTAATGAGGCTTAACAAGTTGGGTTCTTTCAGTATGTTACAGCTTGGACAATCGAAAAGTCCTTTCTTTCAATTGTTCAAGAAGAAGAAACAAGGTGCTGGATTTGCTGATAGTATGTTGAAGTTAGTAAGAACTTTGCCTAAAGTTTTGAAATACTTGCCTAGTGATAAAGCTCATGATGCCAGGCTTTATATCCTGAGCTTGCAGTTTTGGCTTGGTGGTTCACCTGATAACTTGCAGAATTTCTTGAAAATGATATCTGGGTCGTATGTTCCTTCCCTGAAAGGGCAAAAGATTGAGTACTCAGATCCAGTTTTGTTCTTGGATAGTGGACTTTGGCATCCTCTGGCTCCTTCCATGTATGACGATGTAAAGGAGTATTTGAATTGGTACGGAACTAGAAAGGATGCTAATGAGAAGCTAAAATCTTCAAATGCTCCTGTTATTGGGTTGGTTTTGCAAAGAAGTCACATTGTAACTGGTGATGATGGTCATTATGTGGCCGTGATTATGGAGCTGGAGGCAAGAGGAGCTAAAGTGATACCACTTTTCGCTGGGGGGCTCGATTTTTCTGGGCCTGTAGAGAGATTTCTCATCGATCCAGTTACAAAAAAACCAATGGTGAATTCAGTTGTTTCATTGACAGGTTTTGCTCTTGTTGGTGGCCCAGCAAGGCAAGACCATCCTAGAGCAGTTGAAGCTTTGACAAAGCTTGATGTGCCTTACATTGTTGCCTTGCCTTTGGTGTTTCAAACGACTGAGGAGTGGCTCAATAGCACTTTGGGTCTACACCCAATTCAGGTTGCTTTACAAGTTGCTCTTCCTGAGCTTGATGGTGGTATGGAACCCATTGTTTTTGCCGGCCGGGACCCAAGAACAGGCAAGTGTATCTTTCTGTTTTGGTACTATCTGAAAATTTTACTGTTCATTATTATTATTCTTCTTCTTTCAATGTTTTCCTATGTATTTTACTAGCTTTTGAAATTATTTTCTAAACATGGGATAACGGGTAACTGCAGGAAAATCACATGCTCTTCACAAGAGAGTGGAGCAGCTCTGCACCAGGGCAATCAGATGGGCAGAACTGAAAAGGAAATCGAAGGTATCTTTTGTGACCTTCTATACTAAAGGCCTTTTCTTTACTCCTGAATGTACTACTTTTAGGGAAAAGATATCTTCACTTCGGTAGAATTCACAATCCTGAGTCAATATTCAACATTGGAAATAATGACAAACAAAATGAGGAGAATTAGGAATAAAATTTTCCATGATTGTTAAAAGTATCTGTGGTTTTTTATCATAGTTTAGCTTGTCAATTCGTTGCTGATGGAATTGATAACGACAGGTTGTGCCTTCTGCCTTTTTCTTTGTCTGTTCCTCGCATTCTATTTTCTGACATGGTTTTGGGAAATATATATAATTACTATGCAGTTCTTCTTGTCATAATTTCCATTTGGTAGATTCCTTTATCTCAAGTTAATGAGCATGTTATGACAAGCTTTTTAATTAATGCAGGCTGAGAAGAAGTTGGCAATTACTGTCTTCAGTTTCCCTCCGGACAAGGGGAATGTTGGAACAGCAGCCTACCTTAATGTCTTCTCCTCCATCTTCTCGGTTTTAAAGGATCTCAAGAAAGATGGTTATAATGTCGAGGGCCTTCCGGAGACATCAGAGTCCTTGATCGAAGACATAATTCATGATAAAGAGGCTCAATTCAGCAGCCCGAATCTGAACATTGCGTACAAAATGGGTGTTAGGGAATACCAAAACCTTACTCCCTATGCCACAGCACTGGAAGAAAACTGGGGTAAGCCTCCAGGGAATTTGAACTCTGATGGTGAAAGCCTTTTGGTGTATGGAAAACAGTATGGTAATGTCTTCATCGGTGTCCAGCCGACTTTCGGCTATGAGGGTGATCCCATGCGGCTGCTTTTCTCCAAATCTGCTAGCCCGCATCATGGATTTGCAGCGTATTATTCCTTTGTGGAGAAAATTTTCAAAGCTGATGCAGTTCTCCATTTTGGTACTCATGGTTCTCTGGAATTCATGCCTGGAAAGCAGGTGGGAATGAGCGATGTTTGTTATCCTGATAGTCTCATTGGGAATATCCCCAATGTTTACTACTATGCAGCAAACAACCCGTCTGAAGCTACCATTGCGAAGCGTCGAAGCTATGCGAACACGATAAGTTATTTAACTCCTCCTGCCGAAAATGCTGGTCTTTACAAGGGACTCAAACAGCTGGGTGAGCTTATCTCATCATATCAATCCCTTAAAGATACAGGTCGCGGGCCGCAAATTGTTAGCTCCATTATCAGTACTGCCAAGCAATGTAACCTTGACAAAGATGTCGAACTTCCTGATGAGGGTGAAGAGATCTCTGCGAAAGAGAGGGATCTTGTGGTTGGAAGAGTCTACTCTAAGATCATGGAGATTGAGTCCCGGCTTTTGCCGTGTGGACTTCATGTTATCGGAGAGCCTCCAACTGCCATGGAAGCAGTTGCCACTCTAGTCAACATTGCTGCACTGGATCGCCCTGAAGATGGGATTTCTTCACTGCCATCGATTTTAGCTGAAACTGTCGGACGGAACATTGAAGAAGTTTATAGAGGAACTGACAAGGGAATCCTGAAAGATGTAGAGCTTCTAAGACAAATAACCGAGGCATCACGTGGCGCCATTTCTTCCTTTGTCGAGCGGACAACTAATAAGAAGGGTCAAGTTGTAGATGTTGCTGATAAACTTACTTCAATCCTTGGATTTGGTGTCAATGAACCATGGATCCAGTACTTGTCAAGCACAAAATTTTACAGGGCGGATAGAGAGAAGCTTAGAGTGTTGTTCCAGTTCCTTGGAGAATGTTTGAAGCTGGTGGTTGCTGATAACGAGCTTGGGAGCTTGAAACAAGCATTGGAGGGCAAATATGTGGAGCCAGGCCCAGGTGGTGACCCGATCAGAAACCCCAAAGTGTTGCCGACTGGAAAGAATATTCATGCACTGGACCCACAAGCCATTCCTACAACAGCAGCAATGCAGAGTGCAAAAGTTGTGGTGGATAGATTGGTTGAGAGGCAAAAGGTTGACAATGGTGGCAAATATCCCGAGACTGTTGCACTTGTATTATGGGGAACTGATAACATCAAGACCTATGGTGAATCCCTGGCTCAGGTCTTATGGATGATCGGAGTAAGGCCGGTAGCTGACACTTTTGGTAGGGTTAACCGGGTCGAGCCTGTAAGTCTTGAAGAGCTTGGAAGGCCTAGAATTGATGTCGTTGTCAATTGCTCAGGAGTTTTCAGAGATCTGTTTATCAATCAGGTATAACGTCCTTTTCACTTGTTCTGCTTTGTATATTCAAGAGAAGCTAATAGAATGAATTTTGTCTTATGCTCCAATGACTGACTTATCCTACCACAGATGAACCTCCTTGACCGAGCAATTAAGATGGTGGCCGAATTTGACGAACCCGCTGATCAAAACTATGTCAGGAAGCATGCTTTAGAACAAGCTGAAGCACTTGGCATTGACATCAGGGAAGCTGCAACAAGAGTATTCTCTAATGCTTCAGGATCCTACTCTTCAAACATCAACCTTGCAGTGGAAAATTCTTCCTGGAATGATGAGAAGCAACTTCAAGACATGTACTTGAGCCGAAAATCCTTTGCGTTCGACTGTGATGCCCCTGGTGCAGGCATGATGGAGAAGAGAAAAGTTTTTGAGAGGGCACTCAGCACAGCAGATGCCACATTCCAGAATCTCGATTCCTCAGAAATTTCGCTCACTGACGTGAGCCACTACTTCGATTCAGACCCAACAAACCTCGTTCAGAATTTGAGGAAGGATGGAAAGAAGCCTAGTGCATACGTAGCAGACACAACAACAGCCAATGCTCAGGTTAACAATCAAGCAATTCCTGACAAATCATTTGAGCTGAATCACATTTCTCCTCTATTGTGCTTAAAAATTCCAAACTTTTTCCCCTCCAACAGGTACGAACACTTGCTGAGACTGTACGACTCGATGCACGAACGAAATTGCTGAACCCCAAGTGGTACGAAGGAATGATGTCAAGCGGATATGAAGGAGTTCGTGAAATCGAGAAGCGCCTGACAAACACAGTGGGATGGAGTGCAACATCAGGACAAGTTGACAACTGGGTATATGAAGAAGCCAATACAACATTCATTCAAGATGAGGAAATGCTGAACAGACTGATGAGCACAAATCCAAACTCATTCAGGAAGTTAGTGCAGACATTCTTAGAAGCCAACGGCCGCGGGTATTGGGAAACTTCAGAAGAAAACATTGACAGGTTGAGGCAGCTCTACTCAGAAATTGAAGACAAAATTGAAGGAATTGATAGGTAAAAAAGAGGAGCTTGAGAGCGCAAAAGGCATTTCACATTGTTTGACTTGACTGAGCCTGAGAGATTACTTGTATCTTTCATGTAAGTGATTGAAGACATCGAGTATTAAAATTTGTTTATAAAAAAGAAGTCATCAGAAGTCGAAGTTCCTTTTTCCAATATCTGACTTGCTGGTGAAATTTCACAGCTCTTTGATGAAAACTACTGCATAATTTCATGACACGAATTCTGCACCTACTACTAATTTGCATCATCCAAAAAATTCAACTTCCAGCCTTCCCCTGTTTGCATCTGTTGAACCTTGAAACAACGATTCTGAAAAGTTCAAAATAGAGCGAAAAATGCAGTCCTAAACAGCTCTGTAAACCAAATATATATAAGAACATCAGCGGCTGACCAATACAAAGCCACTGAAGAACGTAAACAACGCAATCACTTTCTTGATAAAGAAAAGGATTCCAATATTTTCTCATTGGGGTGAATCCCACCCCAATCAGGAAATGAATCATACAAATGTAAATCTACAAAGAAATACAAGGAGAAAAGCAAGAACTTACAATTACATTCTAAGAGAAAAGGGTTGAGAAGAGGAAACAAAAGAAGAAACCTCCCTGGAAAAACTGGGAAAAAGAATTACAATTTGTATAAATGGTACAAGAAGGTACAGTGTTTTTTTTCTGTCTCTATGAGGTTATTCTATGATGGTCTCTTTTCGCCTTCAAACCAACTCCATGAGAAGAGGATCACCTTCTGCCATTAATCTTACCAGCTTTATGAAATCTTGTTCCCTTGATACGTTCCAGGGATGAACAGCAGGTGCTTGAGCATTGTAAAGAGTTGAATTAGAAGATGGCGGCTTTCGCTTATAAACCATCGTACTAAGCACAGAATCAAAATTCTCAGGTGAATCCATTGAAACAAAGAACATGGGTATTGCAACGTTGTTGTGAATTTGCTGATCACCTACAAGACTAACGAGATCTATGAAATCAGCTATGAAATGGCGAGGAATGTAAAATATCTCAGAACTGCATATCATCAGGTTCCCATCACTCTTCATGGCATCCTTGTAATTGACTTGGAAGTGGACAGGCATCGAGCTAACAACACTTTTCACCATTTCTGCTTGTTTTGCATGCCAATCCAAGTTTCCGTTGATTGATACCATACTCCACGATTTCGATACCTAAACCAAACAATGTGTTAGGCCTTCAGAAAAGCATCTAGTGAAGTGATTAACAGTGACTTGAAAAGGGAATTTACCTTGTCAGTAATCCACAGCTTAGTCTTGTCTGCCTGAAGCAAATTCCAATAGTTAAGGACAGTGTCATCCTTGAGGAATAAAAAGCCTTCCGCACTAGTATACCGATCAAATATCTTGGGCAAATGCCTATATCCCAAATTAGGACAAAAACAATACCATCAGAATCGTTTTCAAAGTGAAATCAATAAGATATCTGCTACTGACTATGACACGTCAAACGTTTGATATAAAGAGAAGGCAATAACATCAGTTTTGACCTGACCAAGGCCATGAAAGGTAATTGACCACCTCCTACTCAAGCTCCACTTGAAAATAAATTGGTAGAAAAACTCATTCCAACATAAGTTCAAGGCTGACATCTCATGTTTGAAGCTGATAGGCTTTCCTAATCCAGAGGAAATTCCGAAGGCAGATGATGATTAGACTCATCAATTTTTTATGGTTCTAGGGGTGATTAATTATAACATCAATACAGGAACATTTTTCCAAGTTTGAAAATTGGTCACTCTGTGATAAATGAAGATTCAAAACCAATGATTTTAAAATGGTAACAGCCAACTTCTATGTTAACTTGATTGTCCTAAACTAGAGACCCAAGAAAATGAGCGAAAAACAAGTAGCAAGAGTACTCAACAACGACCAACCAAAATAGTGGCATCCATATGAAATGAATTTGGAAAATCCTGGGCCAGGTTCATCTTAATATTATAACTCAAGTAGCCAAGCGAAAATCCTAAGTGAAAGCCACATAGCTGAAAATAAACTTCATTGATTTTCCATAGTCAGCTCAGACAAAAGCAGATAATATACGTGTGTAAGTACATGCACATATATGCACAAAAACTCTGCAAAAAGGTCAAGGTGAGATGGAAAAGGAACAAGGAGTTGGGGGATTGAATCCACAAAGGCTCCCACAATTCACTCTCTTGTAGGGTCAGTTGCCTGCAGCTTATCCATGCACCACAAGTGAAGATTTTTATTATTAACATGGACCAAAATATGAGTCGGAAAATAGAGTAAGGTCTTAATATGGAGTTAGTACAAGCAGTGGCAACCAAATGCCTTGCACGCAATTCAAAGTGCAATTGAACAAAAGATCAACTGATGTAATAGGCAGCCAATATCTTTATTTGATGGAAATATAAGCAAAATGCACAAGACAGTACACAAAAGACTTGCCTGTATAACTGTTCCAAATTGCCTTCTTCAACAGCAAGATCCTCGTTCTTTTTCTGTGACAAAATAACCACAGTTTTGAATATCCTCCCATAGAGCAATCGCCATTCCAATGCAGTCCTTTCGACAGGCCCAGTGCAAAACATAATAAGCACAACATTCCCAAAGTTCTTCCTCCAATGAATCAAATTCCCAATCTCATAATTCACAATTCCGGTTTCCTCTACTCCAAGATGCACAGATGGCAGTTTTCGCGGGATATATTCCCTTCGATCGCCATGACCGATAGAGGCCCTTGGCCTATCTAATTCCAATGACATTAACCTCGGTTGCTGATATCCAACAGCAATCAAATCC
This sequence comes from Dalechampia spathulata, assembly GCA_948192965.1. Taxonomy (NCBI): domain Eukaryota; kingdom Viridiplantae; phylum Streptophyta; class Magnoliopsida; order Malpighiales; family Euphorbiaceae; genus Dalechampia; species Dalechampia spathulata. Next base: position 23,779 of record CANYBF010292117.1, read on the forward strand.
TGAAGCCAAGCAGCTGTAAACTTTACATCCTGCTCGGTCCAAAAGCGTTCCTCTGCCATAGCATAGCTCAATTCTAAAATCTTTTCAAACAACCGATGCTTAGTTGATCTCCAAGCAACTAAGAATTTTATCAACCTCCCTACGTTTACATGAAGATCCTTCTCCTCTGAGAATGGATAAGCCTCTGTTCTATCATATCTATGGACGGTGGGCGGATAAACAACAACATACCCACCAATCTCCCATAAAAGTCTCTGACCCCAATAACCCCTCAACACATCAGAGGCCATTGTACTAACCGAAGCTGGAAGCATCAAGCCCCAAAAGGCAGAAGACTGATAAATTGTATTAAAGGAATTAAGCGGCACCATTATACCTTGAGGAAATGCAACTTTTGGAGCATGCTCATCAAACCTAATATCAAAACTTTCAAGACCAGATTTCCTGGTAAAATAAAACACAGAATCAACATCGGGCAATCCATTGGATATACCTTGTTGAATAAACTGCTTCCCACCAAAAACCTCGGTGTAGTACTCTTCATGAGCAATTTCGCCAACATTTTCTAGTGGCAAACCTCTGGGCCAAACAGACCTTTGGCCAAAATGAATATAAGGATTAACAACACTCCTATTTTCATTCTCATGACTATACTGCATTATAGTCTCTTGCCTAGCACCTTCCCCCATTAACTCAACATCAAAGTGCTTCCCCAAATCATCACCAATCACCTCTCCACGATCATCAGCATCAAAGATTTTCTTAGCACCATGTTGAATTGCAAACAAATAGCCAACACTTTTCCTCACGTAAGAATCAAATGGCACAAAGTCCACAACCCTGTACCCTAAAGTAGCTTGTTGCTCCAATGACAAGAATATAGAACCCTTCAAGGTCCAATCTTTCGGAGTTCTCGAATTCCCAATTGCCAATAACTGCCACCCTTTAATTTTAACAAGCTTTTTAAGAGAATCAGATGGGTAATCAGACACAGAAACAACGATCCATTTCTCTGTGCGGAAATTCGCAAAAGGTGAAGCTTTATCAGTAATAGGTTTGATTTGATTCCAATCAATACGAGGAAAAGGTAAAGTTTTTTCAATGGGTTGTGATTTAGATTGAAGATAAAGAAAAGCCGCAGTGTCACCGGTGTTTCTGAGAAAGAAAACGGCGGCAACTGTGGCAATAAGGAAGAAACAGACAATGATTTTGTAAAGATTTTCAGAGAACCAAGTAGAGAAATCAAGAGATTTCGAGGGAGAAAAACGATAACCATTGTTATGGTGGTGGTTGTGACTATGATTGACTGTTGTAGGCAGTGTTGGTGGAGGAGATTTGGGTGATTTAGGTGCTGCAGGTAGCGCTGTTCGTTCTTGAACCAACATTTCTGACCCCTCCAATCTGTTTCCAACTTCGCTTTACCACTAAAAACCGCACCCGTTCTTTCTCTTTTGTTGTACCAGTGACTGATCCTGTTTCTTCTATTGTCAGATTTGGGTAATTCTATAGAAGAAACAAAGATTCATTCTTCGGAATAACAAAAATCAGGATTACTACTGCCACAATCTCTTCTGAATGTTTCACTCTTCGTCCACTCGAAGCTTTGACTCCTTGTCCAGAGGAGAGAGACAATTATAAACGGCTGAACGGCATCGTATTACCATACCCTTCAAAGATACCCGTGAAACATTTTAACTTTCACTTACTATATAATATTTAATTTTTTGTTTTTCAATTCAGAATTTACTGGTTTATTTATTATCATTTAATTATGTAATCAAACACTATTACTGTATATTGAAATTTCTAGTTTCGGTGCATTGATTATGAGATTTCACCCGCCACGTCATTTATAATTAAGTCGTTTTTTTTTTTATTTTTTTTGGGCAAGGTAAAAAGGAGGGAGGGAGAGGTAGTGGTGGCTGCTGCTGCTGCCGACAAGAATGGGGATGGGGTAGGGTGGGAGGAGGTTACTTAAGGTTGAATCATGAATATAATTGCGGAATGTAACGTACCTGCTACTTGTTTGGTGGGGTGGTGGATCAATACGACTGTGAGTTGGCCTGTCTTTGTCTTCTCCCTTTCTCTCACATTCCTTTTCTTTCCTTCTCCTCCTCCTTCCATTTCCTCCTCTGTTTATTTCCTACTACGATCGAGTTCATCAAGTTCTAACTAATTTGTTACTTGATCATGCCTACCCTTGGTTTGCTTGATTTTGACAACTCCTCCTGCTCACGTGTCTCATAGCAAGTATCTCATTTCGTTCTAAATCAATCAAACCAATTCCCATCAAAAAACTTTTAGATAATTTTCAAAGATTTAGAATAATAATTTTTAATCAAAGAGAAATCTGAAGAACATAATAGGGCAATAAAATTACATAAAAGGGTATTAAAATGGAAAAAACATGAATTAACAAATGTGAAAAATCAGAGTATTGTCGGGCATCTAATGTAAATTGAGTAGTAGTAGTGAAACAGCGGAAAGGTAGGTCCTATGGTCTTGTCCCAGCTGTCTCGATGGATCACCATTACCTGTGTGTCATATGCGTGTGAGGGTGGTGCCATTGGAAGCTTGTGGGTGTTGTCTACTTGGATGTAAAATAATTTCTGCTTATCTGTCCTGTGTATGTTCGCTTTAATATTGTTAAAAAAAAATGAAATACTTGATTCGAAAAAAGAAAAACAGAAAAAAAAAACAAAGAAAATTAAAAATCAGATTGGACTGCCTTTGCCTGTGTTCTTTTCGTTTTTTATGCGCTTACTTCAGAAGCAACCAATGAAGGGTTACTTTGATGTGTGAAGGATAGATTTTTAATATCTGAAGGGTGAAATTACGAGGAATTAAAAGAAATAATTCATATAATTAATCAGAAGTAGCTTTCAATTAAATTAAATTAAATTTATTTGAGTTTAATTATATTTGTTCATACTCTTAAATTTTTTATGTTGTGATTTATTCTATGATTTTTATAAAGAACTATGTCGGCAGAACTTAAATTAAAATAAAATACATAAAAGTAATGATAATTTTAAATATGTTCTAAAAAATAATAGTTTTTATTTTTGTTTATATTTTTTATCATGTCATATTTATGTAAAAAAAATATTCACTAATATTACATTAAATCTTGATAATTCCAAATTTATCATTCTTACAAATTTTTTAAAAAATAAGACATTTTTCAAATTTTTTTTTTTTTTACACTTTTGTGAAAATCCCCACGGAAAAAGCAGATCAAATATAAAATGGGCCTGACCCATGTATAAATACGACCCGCAATAGATGAGTTCTTCATTCTTCGTCTACCTTACGAATATGAGCAAATCTTAGATAAATTAAATAAATATAAATTATTTACTTTATATTTAAAAAATAAAAAATTGTTAATAAAAATATTATATTTCATGAATATTTATGATTTTATATTAATAATTAAATTATAAATGTTTTTATGCATTATAAATTTATAAATCATATATTTTAAAATTAAAAATTTTTATATAAATTAATAAATTAGCTTACAAGTTTAAATGAGTAAAATATTATTTAAATTGAACTTAATTTATTTATTATATAAATTTTGCTAAATAATTTTAAATAATTTTTTGTTAAATCAAATAACAAGTAACTCATAAACAATTATATTTATTTAAACTTTTTATCTACATATTTTTTAGATTTTTTTTAAAGATATTTAAACTATTTTTTCTAATTTTTAAAATTCATTTTTTTCATATTGAGTAATTTTATAATTTAATATTATGAATATTTATAAAAAAAAGTCGAGATATCTTAAATATAAATGTTTACAATAATAATAAAAAAAATACTTATCAATTTTTCAATATTTTAAAGATAAAGTCATTACAAAATAATTTCTATTATAAACACCTATCTAAATTTATTTCAGCGGAAAAATATATAAACATTATTGTAGATATTATAGTATTTAATATGATTATTTCTATCCAATTCAATAATTGATGAGCAGTATAAAACATTATTATACAAAAGATCAATTAACCTGAAAAGAAAAGGTCAAATAGCATAGAAAAAGACAAGCATAAAAACCGTTATAGAGAGAGAGAGAGAGAGGAGGGGAAGAAATTTGTGAAGTAAGAAAAAAATTTCAAAAAATTTAAGAACAGCCCGCCATTTTCAAAGAAGCACTCGCAATGAGCATGTCTCTGTTTCCATCTCCTGAAGAACGAATTGTAGCTTCGGCTCTACTCCTTCTCTCTAATATCATTCCTCGCCTCCACCGATCCACTTCTAAGTAATGATTGATCCATTCTCATTCAATTCAAATTGCTTCAAAATTTCTGAAACTCCAACTCAATTTGCGTTTTCTTTTAAGTTTTGGTTTGTACTGAATAAATCTCTGCTTTAATGGAATGATCATGCAGGTCTGAATCGAAAGTGAAACAGAAGATGATAATCAAGAGCAAGGAGGAAGGGGAAGAAGAGGAGGAAAGGTTGAGTAGCTTCAAGTCTCATTCTGCTTCTTCTTCGACGCTTACTAGTGATGGATCGTCGTTAAATAAAACGAAGAACCTCTTACGATCGTTGAATAACAAGCTTAGGTTCAACGTCGCTACGGTTTCTCGTCGTAATGAAATGAAGTTCAAGGTACTCTTTTATTTTCTTTTATCTTCCTTTTTTGGCACTTCTGTTTTAGCTGTTTCTAAATAATCATTATTTATATGGAACTTTACAACTACTATTTATTAATACACTAATTTCTGTTGAAATTTGATTTTCATTGTTTGATCAAGTACAGATGATCTGTTGGAAGAATTTTACTCGTTATATAGATCATGATCTTGAAATGAATTCATGTTTTTCTCTGTTTGGTTCAGACTTCTATTTCATAACAACTCTACTTTATCTAAATTGCTACCAAGCCGTTGTCTGGAATTTCAGTTTTTGTTTTTTTGCTTCCACTTTTGATTATATGTCTTCTGACTATCTGGAAGGAATCCTACAAATTGTGCTTAAACTAATCCCTAGTTTAGTTTTCAGTCGTCAATTTTCTTTTCTCCTGTGGTTATAACTACATCATCATATAGAACTTGATCATTATTTTTCAAGGTAATGAACATATGTTTAGCATGATTAACATTTATTTGTCTCGAAGGTTCAAATTTGAATTATATAACTTCTGCATACAGGTAGTGAGAAAGAAGCGTTCTAAGGTAATTAGTTGTACTAGTACCTACAATGATAATCGTAAAATCGTGCTTTCTCTACCTGCAACGGCGTCGTTTCATAAACCAGAATCATCCATTGAGGAAGCGGTTTCTTGCATATCAAGCACATCCACGGCGGCTTCAAGCTCGAGAAGCCGTTATAATCAAACAGCGAAACAGCCAAAAAGAAGGAGGATCTCAGGCCTTGGTTCTGGCTCTGCTAAAATGAGCCGCAAAGCTGACGCTATTTTGAAAATGTTGTCTTCTCGTGGTAGTTCATCTGAAGTGAAAATTCGTCAAGCTCTTGGTGATAGTCCTGACACCAGTAAAGCTCTCAGAATGTAAAAATCTCTCAATACTTATGCTATGTGTTTGTGGATGTTGACACGTGGCAGTTTCTCAAATTTACCATTTCCTGTTAGTGGATATTTCACTTTCTGCTGCAGGTTGTTGAAGCAGGAAGAGGTTAAAAGATCAGGGACAGGAGGACGTTTGGATCCTTATATTTACAAGGTAAAAAGTTAATGACCTCTTTTTACACAATTACCGTATTCACCACAATCAATGTCCTGGAAATTTACACAAATTGAAATTGGAACGATTTCATTCATTCATTTATTACTCTGGGTTTCTGCAGATAGCATGAGATATTAGCTAGGAAGATTTACCCAGCTAGCTAGCTAGCATGGATAGCAAGTAATGGTTTTATAAGGATCCCACTCATCATAGGGGAATTTTGATAAATCCGGATATATATAGCTAAATAATAGATGGTAAATATTGACAAGTGTATAGATAGAATTAAGTGTTGCTGCCTCTGGCTAGCATTATGCTTCTCAGTGCCATGGTAGGATTTCTTCCAAGATGTAAAGGGAAGGCATTTAATTGTGTCGTTGAGTCCACGTTTTTGTCTACCTGGAACCTTAAACTGAAGTTTAATTTGCTTACTATAATATAGTATATGAAGCCTTATTTTGTTAAGTTGAGGACACACATATATAATCTCATTTTCCTTTTCCAATAAAAAAATGCAAATACCAAATGTGAAGGCTTGTTTAGGAAGACAGTATAGACAGGCCCTCACCATTTTCTATCTGGAATTTCTTCATGTCTACGTGATGGTGCAGCAAGTCTTATTGCCACGTATGTTTTTAGTGCTCACCGTATCAACGAGGAAAACTTGAATTCCATGCGTAATTTTGCTCCTTTGGTTAATTACGAAAAATTTATACGGAATGACGTTCAATAAAATAAAAATATTTATTTTTAAAAAACATAATTTATTAGTTAATAGATTATTAGTGGATAGTCAAAAAAAATAAGGGATAAATTTCAAAGAAAATCTACGGTTTTTTTTAACCAAAAGAAGTTCTTAATATTCAACTATATTAAATTTTACCTTGTTAATCTCAGGAATAATTAAAAATTTTCGTATTTTAATAATTTATTATAATTCAGAAAGTGTAATTAAAATAATGAATTACTTATAAAATAAATATATACTGAAAATATAACTGATATTATCGGTAGTATAAAAATCCTCTTTACATTAAAAAAAAAACCTCTATTCTTTTAATTGGAAAACGTCAAATCAAAAAATATAGTTTTTGAATTTTCCTTTAAAAATATTATATGAAAATATTATAAATAAATACAATTTATTTATATTGATATGATTTTACATGTGAGACGATGCCATGAATAAATAATTTAATACAGTACTTGAAAAGAGTGTCAAAAAAAGACAACCGGCGTGTGTGTATAGTCCTGAAAACCATGCAGTGGATTCATCTCTCTTTTGCGTGAAAACTGTAGCCACGTTGTTCATACTTTTAATGGTCTTTAATTGTTTTTTTCGGAGAATAATTCAGTGAACATGTGATTTGAAGAATTGCCGGACAAATAAATTAAATCCGATGGCTTATAGTCGGCAATTCCCATTTCTGAATTCAATTTTAAAATTTTTCAGTAAGTCTCTATAAAACCGATTCCTTGTAGAGATATTATATATATATATATATATATATATTCTTGCTCATTTCATATTCTTCATCCTTGTGATTTTTTCAATTATTATTTCTATTTAATTCTTCAAAAAGGGATGTATCTAACCAAAGGCAAGCAACTTGCCAACCAAAGGCAGGTCATTTGCTTATTTTAAAAGCCAGATATATATATATATATATATATTATCATTATTATTATTACCAGTATTCCACGATGTAGGAGATTGAGTGAATATTGGAGCGACCATGTTGCTTCAAAGAAAGCCTCGAATTAAATTATTCTTTTGGTATATATGTTCTGGTTCAGGCTCATTCTAGTTCTAGTACTAAAATTTTAGGTTACGTGAATGAGCATCTAGATAAATTGCGGTTGGTAGTTTAGCTCCCCATTAAAAGGGAAGTTGACATAGATGAAGAGAAATCGTCAAGGCATCATCAATACATTTAATTAAAGCCCCAACTGCTTGCTCTTCTTCTTCATCAAGACTTATACACAGTCAAATTCATAAAGAATTTTCCTTCTTTCTGAAAAATTGGCATGTTCCTTTTATAAATTTGATAATTCTATTCAACTTTAAAATGATAAATATATGCTTTTTGAATATAAGGGAATAATGATGGTTTGCTTTAAATCTTTATAATATAATATTAGATTTTGTTGCTATTTTTATATAAAAATTTGTGTATTTTTAAGGATTAAGATCTCATCTTGCTTGTCAAGATTTAATAAATGATTACTTTCAGGATATTGAAATTTAGAGTATGATCTCTTGGTATAATATTCTGATTATCCTATGATTCAATATATTACCTTATTTTATTAATGAAATTCTAGTGGTGCAATGCAAAAAAATCTAAAAACTGATTTGGTTTAGCATACTAGAACAACAAGAAGGTAATTTCAATAATAAACTAAAATTAATAATTTTATTTTAATTTTAGATAAAAAATTATATTGAAAAATGAATAATTAAAATGAAATAATATAACGGAATTTTAAGGAAGCAGTAAAAACATAATTATCAAATAATTAATCATGAACGGAATAAATTGTGTAGAAATAAGAGGCAGAAATTGTGAAAACAGAACACTTGGTCAAAAGGTCATTTAGAGGGGCCTCTGGGACAGAGTCGTCAAAAGTAGCCCGGCCAATATTCAACACGGAAAGGCAAAAACTTGACACCGTCTAAAGTGGACCTTTTTGCGTTGTTAACGCCATTTCCTTTGGAACCCCACCATAAAACTAGTCAAATTAAATTTACAAAAAAAGTTGCTCCCAATCTTTAAATGTCTGAGATTCCCCACTGGGCATACCCAACAACACCGGAATTTTATTCATATGATAACTCTTCAATAATATAAAATAAAATAAACATTAGACAGCCTTCTAGAGGGGGTCAGGGTCGCATAATATTGAAGGAGCCAAGTTGTTGAACAAGCAAGCAGAGCCAACGATTCCTCTTACCATTCTAACTTGTTTTTTTTAATTAATATTGTAATACCAATCCATTTTTAATTCTAACATATTAATTAAAACTTTACTATGAATCTATGAGCATACATCTTTAATTAATTTAATTTAATTTAATTTAATTTAATTTAATAGCTCTCTTAATCTATTTTTCTTTGGTTAAATCTTTATTTATATGATATTTTTGATTATCTCTAAATTAGGTCAATTTGATCGATTGTTATACTCATGAAAATATCACCTTTTCAATGGATGAGATGACTTTTTTTTTATTATTTCTACATGTAGGATAAATTTTTGTTCTTGATATTAAAATTTATAAATTAGATTAATAAATAAAAACGAACATAATAATTGATTGCTAAATATGATTTAAAAAGAAAATGTAAGTATGGACTTAAAATCGTTTTCAAAAGCCACACGCCAAGAAACAGGGGAGAAAGTCAGACAAATGGACTTATTCTCCACATTCTCTTCCCCTATTTAATCAACCTACACTTTCTCCACCGCTTCAGTGATTCATATGTTCTTTCTTTCATCCTACCTTCCCTTTTCTTTTTCTTTACCTTCACCATTATTGTTTCTGTCGATCTCTCTTTCTGTTCAGAGCAGAAAGAACGTTTGAGAGATCTTACAGAGAAGGGCAAAAATAGCAGAAAGTTATTAAGATTGAAGAGAGAAGGATGGGAAAGTACGTGGAATTGTTAGATGCATTAAGAATAGCCGGAAGGTTTTACTCCCACTGCCCTCAAACTGCTCGCATGTACTACCACCCTCCTCCTTCTACCTCCGACGAAAACCACCACGGTGGCTGTGGAACTCACGCTCCTGGTCAGGACCACCATACCCGGATGTCGAGCTGCGCGGCAAAGGCGGCCGCGGCGGGGAAAGGATTTGATGCGGCAGAGCTGATATTTAGCTCTGTTGTATGAAAAAGAATTAACCTTGGATTAGTTGTTGCTTTTTGACCAATGTATTTATTGGCTTAAACCATTCTTTATTGGGTCTTTGCTAAGAAATTTGATGCCATATTTTTCTCACGAAGCTGAATATTTTATTCAATTCTCACCGTTGATATTAATCCCTCTGATTCTTGATTTCATACCGCCGAGTTAACGGCCGCAGTTCCGGTTGCCGGAGTATTCTATATTTAACCATCAGATTTTATTGATATTTTCACATACGGTAAGTGAATTATTGATATATGAAAAGATTGATTTTTTAATTTTTAATAAAATATTTTATTTACATATGAAAATTTTAACCATACTAATACTATACAGCTGCCTGTCTTAAAAAAATTAATAGTTATTAATAATTTTATTAATGTTTAATAGCAAATATTGATTATTATATTTATTACAAATATATAAGAACTATTATATTTCTTCCATCTCATATTAGATATTATTTTAAAGATTAATATATAAATTAAAAATATCATTTAAAATTTAATATATAATTATTTCAAGTGAAACACCTTTAATTTTGAAGTTTTGATAAAATAAACATTGAAAAGATATATATAATATCTATTAAATTTTTTAAAGTATTATTGATTGTGCAATTATATATATATATAATATTTAAATTGTTAAATTATTATCAATTATACAATTTTTATACCCCTTTTAACTATACAACCTCATCCTTACATAATTTTAAAATGAATATATGATAATTCATTTATATGTCTTTTTCATCTATAAGCTTGTTAATAGCTACTCATTATCCATGCTTTTTCTATTACCATTCTGCTTTCCTCAATCCTAGATATCAAACATGTCAAATTCCATCCTTTTTAATTTATAAATTTATTGTTTATATATATAAACCAAAGGTATATGATAAATACAATTAAAGTATTTAAATGATAAAAATCAAAATATATAAAATAAATTAAAAATTATGATAAATTCAAATGTTTAGAATTTATAAATAAAAAAGATAAAATGAAATATATATTAAGTCTAAAAAACTAGAATATATTACAACAAAAATAAAATATATCATCAACCAGTACAAAATAAAATGAAAATAAAATAGTGGTGGTTGCTAGATTTTAATTGCAACTTAATTATATTTAATGATTAAAATGACTAAAATATAAAGAATATGATAATAAAATAATAATTAATTTTGTACAACTTATTTAATAATATTCCAACTAATTCTATTGCATCCATGTGTTCACACTTTATAATTTTGATTTAGATTCAAAGAGATACATCTAAAATACTTAATAATCAATAATTATACATCTAATTAATAAGATTACTTTATTATAATAATGTAATTCAATGTACACAGTTTCAATTTTTTAAATTATTAAATCTAATTAAATGATATTTAATGAAAATATCTTTTTTAAAATAAAAATTTTAATAATTTAACTATTTATAAATATAATCGAGGTTAGCATGTTTAATTCTTTATGTAAAAGTCACCATATTTAAAATGTTTTTTTTTAAAAATTTTTTAATTAGAAGAAAATCAACACGTTTATGAATACGCCACTCACAGGCCTCACCGGAAGAAGGGGAAGTTTCTTCTTCCCCAGGCCAGTCGGCGCCACGTAGTCACGTATTTTATATTTTATTTTCCAATATTTAATATAAAAACCAATTAAAAAAAGGAAAATTAAAATTAGGGCCCACCAAACCGAAAGGAAAGAGAGAAGGAAGTCAGACAAAGTTGAGTTGACTTCTTCTGGTTCTCATGTCCTTTATAAACCTCTCCTTCCCCCCGCCATTCCACTCATTCATTCATTATTTTCTTTAATTTCACCCAATTTTTGTTCTTTTTCTTCACCTTTTTTGTTTCTGTCAATCTCTTTCTGTACGAAGCAGGAAGAAAGTTTGATAGATTTTGTAAAGGAGGAGCAAAAATAGCAGAGAATTATTAAGATTAAAGAGAGAAGGATGGGAAAGTACCTGGAATTGTTAGATGCATTGAGAATAGCCGGGAGATTCTACTCTCACTGCCCTCAAACTGCTCGCATGTACTACCATCCTCCTCCTTCTATCTACGACGACAACCACCATGGTGGCTGTGTAACTCATGCACCGGGTGAAGACCACCACACCCAGATGTCGAGGTGTGCGGTAAAGGCAGCGGCGGCGGGGAAAGGGTTTGATGCAGCAGAGTTGATATTTAGTTCTGTTGTATGAAAAAGAGCTATCGATTTGAGTAAATTTTGTTTCTAGACCAATGGGTTAATTGGTTTAAACCATTCTTTACCATTATTCATGGGGTCTTTCCCAAGTAATCGAGGCAATAATATCTCTTTTGAAAGTCCAATTCGTAATGTTGATTCGAATTCCAGTGATGTTTTAGTTCAATACGATCAATTAGCGTAGCCGATTCAGTTGACGGAATCGATTGAATGCTAAAATGAGCTACTTAGGGTTTTGGTTTAGGCGGATCAAAAGTAATATATTAATGGTAACTATTTAATAATTTAATTGTAATTTATTTTAATATAAACTATTAAAAGAAATTATACCATAATATTGATAATTATAATTCAAAAGATAATGTATAAATGATTAGGTTTATCAAAATAAACGATAATCAGGATTCTTTAATAATTTAGTATAATTATAAGAAAAACCTAATCAAAAGTAAAATTCATGTATGTTTTCCTTTTTTTCATTGGTGGCTGTTTGTTCCCTGAAAATTCTATTATTATTCCGATCACTGATCGCCGATTTATTCACAGGCTGAGTTGGAAATGTATTAGAAATTTGATAATAGTTAACTAATAATTAAATGTATAAGCTTTATAGTTTATTTTCAAGATTTCAAAATTTTTTCTAAACTTATTATCATCAACCACACAGCCAAACAATACCCTCCATTAACTTCGATTTATTAGCTCGTGTGATCTTGAGATTTTTCTAGCTAAACATATTACGAATCATGCTCATATTATGTTTTTAATCTAAATGAATTGTACAATAAACTGGTATGAAAGTAAGTTGTTATTTTCAAATGAAATAAGTTCGGACACCAATTATTTTTTGATAAAATGGAAGGATGATATGGTTTGGATGATTCCTCGTGCAACCAAATGCATTTTTCTACGAGGGAGGGAAAGACTCTATGGTTACTGAAGGGTCTTCCTCTCCCTCCCATAGTCTCTTTTCCTTCACTCCTTAAGTATAAAGAATACACAAGAAGTTCAAATGAGGAATTCACAAGGTTTCTAACGCTATTATGAAAGTCGAATTTCACAGAGGAAAAGATGGATTCTTCCTCCAAGTTTTACAGTAACACAAGCACTTACTAAGACTCGGAGTGAAATTGACTCCAATTCATTCAACTATTTAGGGACAACTTTATTTTTTGTTGGTACTTTGATATGTATTAGATCTTCTTGTTTCTAGTTTAATCTTTAAATATTGGTTGTTGCTATTGCTTTTTGATAACATTGGTCGGATGCTACCATCATCAAATATAGCTTAGTTTTAGTAATTATGTAGTGGGATATCGTAACCCTAGTTATGGTTGAATACTAGTTCTCTTGGCTCTAAAGTTGCTTGTGCCTTTGGTGGCTAGAGTAATAATAAAGTTCCTCCGTGAAAATCCTGTAAAAGTTCTTCAGGCTCACAAAGAGGTAAATCCTTATTGCTTTACTAGTTTTTCTAGTTGCAACTTTGGATCAACTAGTTAGCTGATCTTGCAATGTAATGATTTATAATTAATGAGTTGTAAACTTTCTTCAAGTAATGAATATTTTCATTCTCTGGTAAAAAAAAAACAAAGAAAATTTGTTATTTTGTTAACAGAAGATTGTCGGCCAAACTAGAACCTTTTTCCTCAACACACTTGAGATGAAAATAATAATTTAGAAATTTAGTTCAACTAGTTCATCTGGGTCGTCCGATCTTTACTAGCGAGGCCAATCTTTTCTTAAAAACAAAAAATAAATTACATCAGATTGCTTCTGATTCTCAATCTTAACCAATCAAACTGACCTGATGATTTTGTCAAAGCAATAGATTTCCACAACAGAATAGATAAGAAAAGCCAGCACCAAACTCCTAAGAAACAACGATATATGCAACTTCCATTAACATTCATTGCAAGCTCATCATAAGCCCAATGTTATTTGTCAAATGATGCATAAGAATGTCAGCTGAGGTGCTTTCCTAAAGATTGGAATGCTCAGAATGGCAGACCATAGAAAAAGTTAATGATCGGTAACAACTTTGGGTTGCAATATAATCAAATCCTAAGAGAGAGAGTAGGACCAAGTATATGGCATAACGAAAATAATTTAATTGCTGAAAACCTTTTAAGCACTATGAATATGCTCCATCCTTGCCACCAGATTCAGTTTCTTTCCCCAGTGGCGAAGCGAAGCTTATCTATGGCTCTCAGGTTTTCTCCATTTCGCAAGTTGGAGAGGGTAACACTGCCATCACATTCCAGCTAACATCAACAACTTGTGGCAGATTCCAGTCTTACAACTTCATATGAATGAAGCCTCCTTTGAAGGAACCATAAAGAGATTGAGTTCTTCTGAAGCTGTAAATATCATCTATTTGAATGAAATTGGCTGGAAGTGAATCGCTTTTGTCTGATGCATACTCTGATGAATGTGGAGCTCCATAAACACGAGCACTTAAGGTCCTCTTGTGAGGTGCACCAACTTTTATGTTTTCATTGAAAAAATCAATAAATTCTTGCTGCGTAAGCTGCTCCAATGCTGCCACCTGTTTTAATGATCATCAACGAAAAAAGGAAAAAGATGAATCATGTTGGTTGCTCAGCGACGGATCAATTGTGTAGTATAAATTTATTCTCTACGACTACTGGCAACACAAAGTTGCTTTCTGGTTTCCAATAAGAATCTAGCAATTATACAGGAAATTAGATGGATAAAATGGTTTGCTTCTTCTTTTTGCCTTTCTCCAATCTTTGAGCGCTGTGTTAGACATCTGCAAAAAGATCAGAAAGATAATCATACCTCAGAATCTCTCCTGTCAAATTTTAAGGTGCCATCAGAAATCTCTCGCCAGTAAAATCCAGATTCTTCCCTCAAATTCTTGTGCTTCTCAAGTTTCATACCTATCAAAGCATTGACATTATTCTGCAAAGACACCAGTTCAGTGGTTATGGTGGTGCACATGATTAAGATTATCAAGATTCAAAAGGATCCATAAAAATAATACTCCCTCCATGCAAAATTGATAGACACTCTCAATTTCAAAAGAATTAAGAAGATGTAATTAATTTTGCTTGAAAATCTAAATTTAAATGCATTGTTCCTATTATATCATCCTCACTTTAATTATGAGAGAAAAATATTTTTAATTTATTATTAGCCATTTTTTCATAAATATAACTAAATGAGGGTACAATAGAGATTTAACACATCAACTATAAAATGGTAAATGAACTATAATTTGAGATTTGAGACAATTAAAAAGGAAAATGTCTATCAATTTTGGATGGAAGGGATGTCAATAATAAGTCAGACATGTAATGGTGCAATATTGAAATGAAGTGAAAGCAGTTCAACAACGCAACTAGACTAAAGATTTGATAGCTAAACAGATACCACATTTGCTCATAACTCTTCCAGGTAAGCAGAAATGGATCAAAAGCATATGGATAACGGCAGATATAAAATTGAGCTAATCGTACAAGTCATTTTTTAATCATAAAACATGCGTTGAGAGGATTTCAGGATCTTAACGATTCATGACATGGTAGAAGCCTCCTATCCGAAAGTAGGAAACGTCAAAAGGCAGCTGACCTTTTGCCATTCGTGTGCTGGAATATGGTGCATTAAGGAGTCAGACACATAGTTCTGGTTTTCTTTCTCATTTAGTATCACAAGCCTGTCAACATCTAAATATGTAACTGCTAAAAATGTGTGGCATGTTAAAAATAGCTTGAAAACTGAAGTGCAAATCCATTAACCCGACTTGAGTCATGCAAGCAATAAGGCTCAAAGCAATCTAGATTTTTCAGGCCTTCTAGACCCTTCTATGCATCAAAGCCTGAGTGGCTTGTTCCTGGATCCATGAGCAACCTCCTAGAGCGTACATTAACATTTTGAAATTTAGAATCAGTCACGAGCTTAAGCCAGTGACTTAAATCGCATCTCCTCTGTCACAAATTTTTGCTAATTTCCGACTTTTGAATTTTTAGGTTAAAATTTAATATTTTTTCATTGTTTTAAGTATTGCTTCACCTGCAAATGCGAAAAAGATTTTAAGAAAAAATTAATCATCATTTAGAACATTTCAGACAAAACGCAAAAAGAAAAAAATTATCACCCAGAACCACAACTCAAAAACAGAAGAGATCTATATACCAATACATGCGCATAACAGAAATTAGAGAAATGGAATTAGCAGACAACCAAAAAGGGCAGGCCAAGTCTTGTAAAATCTATATACATAGTATGCTATAACAGGAAGTTCCCAAGCTCACAACAAAGAAAAACAGGGTTCACAAAAATTATTTAATTCTGAACATGTAAAGAAATAACAACTTACGTGATTGAGTCGGATAGAAACAAGGAAAAAGTACAAAAGATACCTTGTGGTATCATTCATTTTCATTTCAAGGCTAGAGACCTATGGCTTTGTTTCCACTTCATTTTAATACCTACCTTGTTAACAAATGACATTAGATTTTTATTGTTTTATACAATCAATTTTTAATAGGCAAAATCATTTGTAAGTAATTAAGGATACAACCAACTATAGTGGATACACAATAAAAAAGATTTAATATACATTTTTCAATTTTTTAATAAATAAAAGAAAATTTTCTTAAATTAATTAATTCAGCAAGTCAATTGATTCCAGTCTTAAATGGATCTAGACTCTAGGCTAGTGCAATTTCATATCTTTGAACATAAGCCCAGGATTATCCAATCATTTGACCATCTAAGCTCTTATATCATATAGAATTCCATAGAGCAAAGAGAGTATTGGGTCAAACTGTTAACGGTCTAATAAGGGTTGATATCCATATTACACAAAATCAATTGACTTGTGATAAGTATCAAAATATCATAGGATATATTTTTGGCCATATCCCTTAAAGTGAAGGGAAAAGAATAAGCATAGTAATTTACGTATCTATTGCACCACTATTTGTGTCACCTTGAATTCGTCATTTGTCATCTCGTAAAGTTTAGTTTCAAACATCTTGAGGAATGCTTCGACTCTTGAATCAATACGTCCAGGCCCCTGTCAAGATAACCAAAATCAACAAAGTAATATAGTAGTATGCCAGAGAAGTTGCAGGAAGAAGTTTTACGTACCTTTACTGCGGATTGAATTATGAAATGTACTCCACGAATACCAGAATCATTCCTACATGACAGAAATTTGATGATGCTTTCAGCTCATAGCAGAATCTCGAAGTTGGACATGGAACTTAGACAACTCAAAATTAGATACCTTGACGTGAGCCCCGTAATGTATCCAAGTTGCTCTACTGATCGAAGTTGGTGAAAAGCCGGTTGCTTTGCAATCAAGGCAAAAAGCTGAAGTTTCACATTCAAGAGAAAATCATCTTGATGCACCTACCCAATCAAAATTTAATTTTTATTAGAGATTGATCAAGTTCAGCATACAAACATGTCAAATCCAGAAGACCAGAAATAATCACAGGAATGCTGAACAAAAAGATCGTTAATAAGCTGGTGTTACAAATATAGTAAAATTTGCAGGTTAATAATAAACTATTCTTCTAGATAAAATTTAGTAGATTTACTACTTATCTACAAGTTCATAGTAGCCTGAAGTTGGATCATAAATAGCATGCTAAAAGATTTTTTAAAAAAAAAGGAAAAAGGAAAATAAAGATGCCAGCAATTTTTCATCCTACACTCGACCAGCTAAGAAATGCTGCATCTTTGAATTTCCATTCCTCCACCCTTCAATCAAACCGATAATCCTATAATTTATATCCAAGGGCTTAGTAAAAGAAAATACCATAACAGAACCAAAGATTCAATTGAACAAAGGGGAAGAAAACAACAAAAAGAACAGCGTGTAATAACACAAAGAACATACGTAATAAAGGCTCATTAAGAAGGTAATGAATCCTCCATGAAGAAAGAAAGCAACAAAAAGAATATCCTGTAATAACACAAAAATGCTTTCCAGTTGCAATCTGTATTGGCTAAACCATTTTCACCAGAAGAACAAACAATGAATTATTAAACCATTTTCACCATTAGCAAGATTGTCCTTCATGTAAAGATCTTCTCATATATATGTGTAGAAACTCCATGTACCGAAGTAAGTGTTGGACCAAACTTATAATAGTGACCTCATATTTTACACAAAACCAATTGGTTTATACTAAATACCAATCTACCCTACTTATACATCATTTGAACCCCTCACATCCTTTCCCTTTGAGATTCTCCAACACTCCCCTCAAGTATAAATAGTTGGATCAATTGTCACTTGCTAAACATGAACCTTCACTTAAAGGTCCATCAAACACCTAAGCCTATTTCAAAGACTCTAGATCCACATATGGGTATAGACTTCATCCTAGCCCAATTTTAGATCTTTGAACACAAGCCTTGGATTATTGAATCTTTTGATCATCTTAAACCATGATATCATGTATAAACTCTATAGGCTGAAGTGAGTATTGAGTCAAACTCATAATAATGACCCTAAATAGAGTTGATACTCATCTTGCACAAAATCAATTAGTTTGTGTTAAGTATCAATCTACTCCACTTATATACCTCTTGAACTCCTAACATCATTTCCATGTGGGATTTTCTAACAATGTAAAATTAAAATTGAAGTTTACAAGTTGATTGCAGTGACAGAAGACGAAGAGACTTTATGAGAACACAGATCTCTACAAATTAAAAGTGAAAATCATGGATGGACTTCTCCGAAGATGAATCTACAAGTACTATGGTGAGCAAAAAGACCAAACAGTAATTAGGAAGATTAGAACTCTGGCGCACAATAGCTAAGCTTTGTGCATGACATATTCAAGTAAACAGCATAGGGCAAGACTTTTAAACAACATACAACGTGAATGCACGCAACCATATTCCACAAACAAACACAATTACCTGAATATAATGAACTAACGCAGAATTCTCATCACTGCAATTCAAGCCTTTAGCTGGATACAAATAACTTTTTCCCCTTTCAAGCTTGATAATTCTATTAGTTAAATGTTGAGATGGAAATAAGGGTTTGCAAATTGGGTCTTGACCCTTGAAAAAGACATTCTCAACATGATCAATCATTGACTCTGCCTCACTGCGTTCAATATTACCTGCATCAAGAAAGCTACAAAATGATACTGAAATTCTATGGAAGAAACTTCATATAATTGTGCTGAAGGTAGTTGAGACAAAAGACCAGCTACATAGCACTCTAAGAAGGCCCCCGAGAGCATTGCCGGAGCAAACTTAGCAAGATCATCAACTCCAAGATGAGGAAGCACTTCAAGTTCTTCCATCCAAGGCCATACTCGACTCTGGAGTATTAACGAGCAATAGTATATAGCCTGCTGATATGGCTGCTGAAACTTTAAATTTTCATATTCTTTTATCACCATTTCCTAAAAGAAGGATGATAATATCAGAAACTACCATCAAGAAAAGAGTTGCTCGGATGCCTGATAAAAGTGGACCACACACTATAAAATTTCATCACTTGATGCATTCCCCAATTCAATAAGTGTTGAAGGAATGCAATGCCATTATAGTGCCACGTGACAACAGCTTTAAGAGAAACTAAGTAGGAAGAGTAAAGGAAAAAGTTTTTGGTTCGTTTCTGTAACTTCATCTGCGAGTCTCTTAGTTATTTCGTGTCCTAGTGCCAAATTCAACAATGTTAGTATAAATTGGAGCCTATTTTTGTCCACTTATGGGTTATTCCCATTCAGTCCCTCCAACTTATGTCTCTTTCCACTAAAGTCTCAACTTCAATTTGTACCGCAAAACCCCTTCAACTTTAATTTTATCCCCATTAAACTCCCTTAACAAATTGGTATTTATTGAAAAGTGAGAACACATGATATAACATGCTGATATACAGCTTACACATCAGCTACACATACAAAAATTACACCATAATATTTGAATTTGTGAAGCCAGATAACGCACACACAAGCATTTTGAAAATTACACACGTGCCAGTTTATATGGCACTAGGTGAGTAAATCTTATGATGTATAATATTTATTTTAAAAGTAGCATGTGATATCACTTAGAACAAAATGAAGTTAATGGACTTCAATGAATTGTCACATAAATCCCGAAACTGTAAGTGTAAATAACCTGTCCAGTTATACCACTAAACTTATTCGCATCTTCAGACCAATGACCAGATGGATGAATATCTAAAAGGATGTCAAACAGTGCATCCACGTGAAAGTAGAGCAATATTTGATGGAAGCTTTAAATCAATGAGAAGCAACAGTACCTTGATCACAGAAAACCTGTCTGTATTGACTTTGAAGTTTGCAATCTTTTCTATAACAGTTTCCAATAAGATCCGCAGTTTATGATTGTACCCAATCACAGTCACCTAAATAAGAGAAAGAAAAATAGCAAAAGTAACAAATGCAAGAATCATTATTGTACAATGCTAACAACTCTAACCACCATAAAGACCAATTAAATAAATTAAAACATAGCGCTAATATATGGTTTGGTGGACTTTATAAATGACTGCGCCACGTGAAGTACTCACTAAGCTGGTGTATATTTTTTTGCTTCAAGTCCAACATGTAGTAAATCATCAAAAATGATGGGGAAGTTGATATGATTACCTGAAACCCACTATCTGTGCTGGAAATACCATAGTACAAACCAGCAACTTGAGCATAATAAGCTGGTACATAGAAATAAATTAATCATTGAGAGCACTATCTATCTAGCAGAAGCATTGTGAAAAGCACTTAAGAAAAGGGGAAAGAGAAAATAGAAATTTCTTTGCTTTCCATGTAGTGCTTGTCTATCAAATAAACACTTGCAGATTAGAAATGAACTAAAATAAATAAATGAGGGAATAAATTCAGTGAAGAAACCTAGATCAAATTCAACTCACCATATTCATTCAGATAGTCCATTAATAACCGTGTAAAAATTTCAGTCAGAACTTCAGCCTCTGGAGAGCTTCCAGCATGAGGGCAGTTGAAATCTATCATAACAAATGCCTTGGGCGTGTTGAACATTGTGTCAGGCTTGTACCATAGAGATGAATAGGATGACTTTCTTAAAAGCACCGGAAATTTAACCTAATAGATTCATGGGATCAGAAACTGGAATTAGAGAAATAAAAACAGCTTGTAATTCAGTAGAATATAATTGGACCTCCTCTTGTGCGTCCTTTATTGATAAATCAGTAGGGATGAAGACATTAGGGGCCGGTAGATGCAGATTTTCATTTGGAGTAGATGATATCCATTCCTAAAATACCAAAAAGGAAAAAAGAATGTATTTGAAAAACAGAAGCCCAATTCCTACAAATAGAAAAAAAATCCCAGCAGAACTCTTATTATGGAAAAAATACTATGCAGTAACAGAAGTCATAAAGAAATATAATGCATACTTTTATGGAACTGCCTACTTTTTGCTTATCACTATTGTTACAAAGTACAACGAACCTGAATCATGGAGCTGGTGATTTTCTCAACACTATATGCAGTTCCATACCACGGCTCTAGCCTCTCAGTTTTTCCTTCAAACTTTTTAGATTCCCAAAATATTCTGCATAACAGAGAGATTATCAGGCACAATATCACGAGACCAAGCACTCCAGAGTGCAATAATAGTAATACATAAGTAAACTATATATTTAAATTTAAAAAAACTAGCTATGGAAATTTAAATCAGAGGAATGAATTTATGTACCAGCACAACTTTTGTTCCCATTGCAACCGCAAACTTCAGTTCATATTACAAAACTCCATTTTAGTTTTAGTATCACTAAGTTCTGTTTAACTCAATTTCAAGAAAATTATGCTGAAACATGATGTACGATGGTAACATTATCATCAACAAATTTTAATATAGAAAAAAAGTTAACCAATGTTACTGCTGAAGCATGTAGTGTTTGATCATCCAACAAGGATTTCTAATGACAATTTATAATTGAAAATGCAAACCTACTAACTTTAACTTAAGTCATGCTATTAGGTAGGTCAAATTTCATTTAATTATTGATCGATTTGCTCATACTCTTCTCATTTTAATTCATATTTGGCTCCATTTATAAAATAAAATTTGATACCAGAGACAAAACAGCATAATGAGGGGACTTGTTAACAATTTGATCAAGGACCATTAGCCTTCGTACTGGTCCAGTCCTTGTGAAGGAGTGTTGAAGTCTGCAGACAAATGTGTTAATTATTATCCCACATGGGTTTCTACACCTCAACTTTAGTTAAGGGAGACTAATGGTTAGGCCCAACTTACTTAAATTATAGACTCATCCACCCTCCTCTCGTTAATTGGTATTTGGATTTACTCAAACAGTTAATTAAAATAGACGGAATTCTGTTATGCAAACTGAAATATAGATACCGCAACAAGAAAACTGAATTGAAATTTGAGATAATTTTTGGAAATTACCCCAAAACAGAGAATCACCCTGCCACCTATCAGCAGCAGGACGTGGGTGTATGCTATATGTAACACATCCGAGAAACAATTAAAAATTTAAGCTCCAGAAAATTGAAGCGTTCTGTTTTATCTTTATACTTCCGGTTATAACACTTACAATGTTAGGAGATTTGATTGAAGCGAATAAAGAGAAAGATTATACCAAACCGAAAAGCACCAAAATAACATAATAACAGACACAAACTTCCGTGACCTGTATATGAACACAGCACGCCATGACCAAATTACAATCAAGAGAACATTGCCTGTTTTAATTGCATTGTGAGTGCTATGTAAAATTGACAGCTTAATTTGTCTTCATACAACAACACTCATGTTAGCTCATGGCTTCAGCAAACATCTTTACAAGTAAAAATCCTCAAAACACCATGCAGGCCCGATGTTTCCCATAATAGTTATTAAGTTGCAATATCCATTTTGTAATCTTATTAGATTGTACCATCTGAGATGTTAAGCAGCAGCTACATCAATCAGCAAGAAAGAAGCAACATTGAAGAAACAAACAAGCAATTCTTATGAAGTGGCAATGTAGGACTTGAATTCTATGCTGGATTTAATTGCTGCCCAATCACAACACTTATTCTGAACATTATATTGTCTCCAAGAATAAAGGCGGGAGCTTTCCTCTGTCACTCAGTTCAGTTCCCAGGCAAATTGGGGCAGCTTATTCACCAAGATTATTAAATTAGAATCCTCACTCTAGAAACTGGATGATTAAAATAAAAAATTTTGCATCAAAATGTTTGTATCATAATGCATTCAAGTCAAAGCTACCCTGCCAGTTTTCGGTTCAAAAGTTTCAGATGGTACCTTTCCACACATAAAGTCCAACAAAACAGGGAATTAAGGACATGTGCACCTCTAATAAGACACACGTTGAGACAAAAAGGGAGAAGTGCAAAATTGGGCATATAATTACTCAATGTTTTGACGCACACAAATTTGTGGATAATTTCAGCAATGATATGCTTACCGGACAGTATTTGGAGAAAGTTGATCCAATATGGTTTGGATTTTGTTTGGATTGAAATCACAAGGCAGAAAAGATCCAACTAGCCAATCTTTAGGAGGATATATCTGAAAACAGAATAAAAAGACCACATAAAAACCACGTATTTGCTTTATGACATTTATTCTGTGCATGAACTAGTTACCAGTCCCTTGTTGAACAGATACAAATAAGCACCTAGATATGTATAAATACACGATATATTCTTGTGCAAGCAGTTACACCTTAAAAATGCTCATAAAAGAAAAGAAGAAATATAAAACTGGGTATTAATTCAAAAGGGCTTTCTTGTACATAGCTGAGAAATAAAATCATGGAAAATTCTCAAAGACAACTTTACCTAGCATTGGCAATCTTTGAAATTTCTCGGTGGAATTTGCATTTTCCTAATCTTAAGGTTGCACAAAATGGTTAATCTTTGTTGGAATATCTCACATGAAAAAAGTTGCGAGGAACTTAAGTGGTATATAAGTTTGAGTAGTTCGATACTTAGCACAAGTCAATTGATTTTATGAAAGATGAATACCAACCCCATTTATAGCCCACATAACACAGCAGAAAGAACATAAATTCCAGTATCTGTTGGTCTTTTCCTTCACCACCATGCCTCAGCATTTTATATTCATATCAATAAAATTCTCTAACCGGGCAAACCAGTCTAGCACTCCCAAGCTACCTCCTCACTTTGCAAGAAAAATAAGCATCAATACAAATCTACAAAACCAAAGGATAAAGTTTCCTTTTAAAAAAGTATAGTCCTTCTCGGTAACCCTTATCCCAACTGCAAACACAGCATCTCCAGTATTACTATTGAATAAACAGAAAGGCACTATGAACTAGAGAGATGAAACAACATAGCTTTTATGAACTCTGGAGTAACTTCCAACTAAAACGTTTTTGTTTTTCATGTGTGAAACATATAAAAACAAAATCTCCCCTTCCAAACATGGATAGTAATGGAAAATTTTATCCTTTCTCTATATCCTTGATGTAAGCCACCTAATGATATTAAAAACTCTCCCAAATAATTAAAAAAGGAAAAAGAAAATGCATTTATTGGTACTGCTTTCTAGACATGAAGAAAAATAGCAGAACAAAAACAACTCTGATTCAGCACTATTGGTACAACCTGACAGAATATACTTCCTGAGTATCTTGCAGCTACAAATTTGATAGAAGCACATTCAAAGGAATCAAAAGAAATAAAAGAGAAGAATAAAGAATGTACAACTCACATCCATATTGGATGAAATTCTGACAACATAATCAATTGGAGGAACTTTGTCCTGATAATGGAATATTGTCTCACCAACAGCGGCAAGCTTCACCAAACAAAAATGAAATGTTTCAGAATCCTTAAGAATTAAAAACCTCTACAGTGAGTGTCAAAGATTTTTAAAAATCAGGCGGAGAGCTAACAAAGAGACATGCCAAAAGCTCTTGAAATTAAAACACAAGTTTGCTCAACAATAAATTGATATGGAAAAGTAATAAATGTTCCAAGGCTGGAAGTCAGATGAGTCCTACAATTTCTAATGTTAACCATCAACATATGATGGATGTTATAGTCCCAGTACCTCATCAAATATCCATTTGCAAGCACCAGACTGCTGCAAGAGATGAATGTATCTAAATAGCAACCCTACAATTTCCTGCATGTGCTCTGCAGTTGAATGAAACTGAAATTAGCTTTTCAGCAAATTTATCAGCATCAGTAGTCAAACATGAACTAGATCTATGCTTTGCAGCTCTATTAGAAGATAGAGGTAATGCTTCTAAACAAACCAGATACAACTGAAGTAAAAAACGAATACTCAACCAACCATGGCCAGAATCTGTAAGATCTATTGCTACTTTGAAAAAAGAAAATTCTTTTGTCCAGTCACTTTCACCAGCAGACAAACCTGTAGCCCAGCCTGCAAGGTTGAATTACAGCAACAAAACCAAATTGTTAGCGGGATTTGTTTCTCAAGAAGAATTGAGAGTAACAAAAGCAGGAAGAGGGGAATGAAAGTTCAAGCTTGCAGATAGCATTGATTCATAGAAATGCTTTATTCAAACACCAAAAGCTTGGTAATTTTATTCTCATTGCATGAATATACCATGAACCTAAAAAAACATGGTGATTATGTTCTCCTTACAAAGATATAACAAGAACACCACCATATGCAGATATGCTTACTTCGAGCCTCGTTTGGGCATATTTCAATTGATACAGAAGGTGCATTATCTATATAAAAGTATTCTATAATGACAAATAACATCCTTTATACATTTCCATCATATCTTATTTAAAACATCCTGATTTGGCAACTAGTAGAGTTTGGTTCAAGATATCCGGCTACCACATTCACAAATATTGTTTTCACTAGACAAACTCATTCATAAGTATTGTCTCACCTAGCAAGATTTTCTCATCAATAGGAATTCTTGTGCAATAGAACAGGTTGTTAATCAACTTAGCAAGCATATCAGTAATATAACTGATATAGAAGATTTGGAGCAAGAAGGAGCAAGTCATAAAAGATATGGGTTTGAAAATTATGGTGCAATAGCAAAAGCTTCATGTAAACCTAGTTTTGTATGGTTTATGGACAATTTTCTCTATAAGACAACTTCCATGTGCATGTTCCCCCTTTTTCTCCATCTTATATTGTTTACATACAATTATTGGACATGCAGTTTTATTTTTCTTTTTTTTATATATATATTTTATTCATAGTAATAATTGCATTTTATTTTTTGTACATTTATGATTTGTAATTTTAATTGAGGAACTTTTTTTTGGATTTCACATCTTGCATGCTGAACCTTATTCTCCATTTATAACTGATTTGTACTATTTTACCAAACATTTTACAGGGTTCACGGTAGTTGTGATTGATGAATCCTGATACCATCATTTCCAATTCCCGACACTATCATTTGAAAAGCCTGCCCTGGTATGTGACATTTTGTTTGAAAAAAAAAACCTCTATGAGCTTATGTTAAGGAAAAAAAAAACAGCCAGTCTCAACTAACTGGAAAAGGGCTCCAACATCAACAAATCAAAAATGGTAATCTCATTAACCTTAGTTAAAGTTAGGTATAAAAGCCACAGTTGGTTAACTCTAACAAAACAAACCATGTCAAGAATCAATTAGCATTTCAAAAGTAGATCATATGAGGGAAAAAATCTAATAACAGCAGTAGTTAACATAAAAGAACATAAAGTCAACATATATTGAAACATATAGCCCAAAGCATATAGAGGAAGAGCAAAACCAACCCAAAGTTTTCAAGACATAAAACAAAGATCCTTCTCCTTCATGGCCAATAAGATGACCAAGATACCTGCATGGTCCTTCCTTGTAGTGAAGAATTTCTGGAGTTATTGGCCATATGATTTTCAATCTATGACCTTGTTTTATCG
Source organism: Dalechampia spathulata (assembly GCA_948192965.1). Classification (NCBI taxonomy): domain Eukaryota; kingdom Viridiplantae; phylum Streptophyta; class Magnoliopsida; order Malpighiales; family Euphorbiaceae; genus Dalechampia; species Dalechampia spathulata. Next base: position 50,517 of record CANYBF010292117.1, read on the forward strand.
GTACAGTCTTCACAAGTATCTGAAACAAATGTAAAAAAGAATAAAGGAAAGATAAAATATCCTTTCAAAAGTCTACACCTTTACCTACAAACATATCTTTCTATCAAAATAAATCATTCAGAAAACCAGAACCAATCGAATTGTTACAGTTACACCAGTGCTATGCATACCTGTAAATTTTCTAAAGAGCAAGGCTGTCCAGGAAAAGATAAACAGCTTCTATCCTTATTTCTGATTTGCTCAAACTTGTCCTCAACAAGGTTCTGAATTTTATCAAGGCTTTCTGAAGATTTACATGGGACAGGAATTGTACTTATAAACAAGTAAAAGAATTTAAGATACAATTACAGAAAGCAAACTTATTTACTGACCCTTAGCATATATCACCAGATGCATAAGATTTGCTGAATAATATTCTTCATAGAATTCAATAAGCTCTTGCCTTGTGTCCAATCCTTTTGCTTTTGGCCGAACTTCAAGAGTCTCCAAATTTCCTATGCATCAACAAAGACGAAACAAATCAAGAAATAATAAGAGATTTTCACTTTCCTCAATATAACAACACCATCATAAAGTCGTAAAGATAATGCATCTGGAACTGCATGTTGGGCAATGTATGCAATCTAAATCAGCATCAGTTGTTTTTCTATAATTCTCATTAATATAAATCAACAGTTGTTTTCTAGTGCAAACAAGTTAACTTTGGTTATGAATTTGACTAATCAAGCCTTCAGATATTTGATCATCACAATCCATTAGGAGAAATACAAAGCAAGTCAAAGTAAATGGGATCCACATGTCAGTCACATCATGGTTGAAATTATAGATTCGTCTTATGATATAATAAAAAATGAAGGAAATGCTGATCAGCGATAAGGAAGAGACGCCAATATGATAAAAATTGCAAATAACATAATCAAATATACATGGATGTAACTTGCCTGTACTAAATTTATGATACGGGTGGCCTTCATCACTTAGATGTTTCTGAAGCTGCAAAAAGAAAGTGAGAGTATCACAAGAAAAAAATCAGTTAGAAGCCCAAGAATTTTTTGTTTAAAAGAGTCATGTTTTCTGTTTGACACTAACTAGGGACTAAATGATTAATTCTATCAAATTTTCCATGATTTTATATAGTTTTAACATGGACATTGTTTTATGACTTATTTGACATCTAATCATCCATCATGAATATTATGAATGCATTAAAAATTTATTTTTGAATTTATCTTGATAATTCCATTAAAATATTATCCAATAGAAGCTTCTCTAAGCCTTAGGAAACATTTTCTTGGTCATCTCTTTACAAAGAGGAGATGTAGACATGAAAATTATCAAATAAAAAAATGGCCTACGCATTCTTCTAATTTCTAACACTACAAACAAACACATATAAATAAAAAACAAGTATGAAATAATTAAAAGTTAGTAACTTGTGGCAGTGATGGATACCTGAATCATTCTCCAAGCATCCGATAATAAATTTTTCTGGTTCTCTGTACAAGAAAAAAAAGCAAAAGTAATAATTGACTATAACTATAGTTAAGGAATTATGCCAGAAAGAGAGGTTATTTAGTAAAGAAAACTAACCAGAATCAACAGCCTTAATCTCTCTCATGGTTGCATCGGGCGACATCAATGGTTTAATAAAGAATTGCGCAAATCTGAACAATAGCAATGCAAAAGAACCAGGCTCATATATAATAGTGAAAAAGTAACAAACTATCAGCAGAAGGAAAGCCGTTTTACCTGTCCAAGGCCTCTTCAAAACAATCAGCATTAACATCAAAATGGTAATTGGTGTGCTCGGAAGATGTAAAAGCATTTGTGCTGCCTCCATGCTAAGTATCAAGTAGACAAATACATATTCTATATTTATAAGGGAAAAAAGAAAAGCAATCCTCATGAAATTTTATCAAAAGACCACCTACAAGGACAGCGTCTCCAAGGAGAAGGACAAAAGCAAACAAGTGTCTCATTTGAATTTAAGAAAGAGCAGAGCTTCGGGGAATATCACCAACAAAACATCAAATATGCCCCACTTGGCAAAATCTTGCAAAATAGCAGTCTCACAATGAAACTGAAACCAAACATTTTCAGAATTCAAACAAATTTAAGAATAGACTAAAACTTAAGAAACAATAAATTCACAACTAAAATAACAATTCTCATGTTTATCCACCGTCAATAATTAATTAACTTTGGAGAAGATTTTCTATATCTCCTCATTCCAGCTATGTTCTTTTTATTGGTAATTTACTGTTTGATCACCTCCGTTTCTGGTGCAAGAATATTGTAATTTACCATATCTCCCCTTCGTTTGATTGGTTTGTTTGATGATAAAGGAAAAGAGTTCTATTGGAGGATGCTTTCAAGGTTACCGACTTATACTGCCTATACAAAGAGAAGTGTTCATTTCTATTGGAGTGAGCCACCGAGGAGAAAAGGCGTGTGTGCCATCAAAATCCGTTAAAAGAGAGGCTTATTAAGAGAGAGATACGAGTAAAGGGAAAAAAACAGAGAAGTATTCATTTATCCAGAGGGATTAATTTTATGGATATTCAATTACTAAGGTATGAAGGAACTGTTTGAGCTTTTAGCTGAGATTCAAAAATGATTTTATATATTTTTAAAATATCTAATGTTTACTAGGCTTAAGCATAAATATGCATAAATTTATATCTATCTTATAGTAAAATATATTATTAAATAATTACACGAGTCAAACTTTAAACCTTTGATTATACAAACTCTGATATCATATGAAGTAAAGGTTCAACTCAAAAGCTTAAGTAGTGTTTGTGATATTATTATTATTATTATTACAACCATAAAATCAATCGCCTCATTTGCGTTTCAAAGCTTAATTTCCATTTCAAATTTAGCTGATAACTGAACATAAAACGAATAATCTAAAACATTTATAAGCAAATTCTACAACTAAAATCAAACAACAAAATCCACACTTGCAACAAAAACAATAAGAGTTGACACTCTGCCAACACAATGGGCATAATTGAGGTAGTATCTTAATTTATGTTAACATGGGATATCAGCTGGTTACCTCAGTAATGTACTTGGAGTAGCTATCCTCCATGGGATATTTCTCACTGGCATAAAACAACATATGCTCTACAATAACAAATCAAATGCATAAAATCAAACACCAGATCATTTAACAAGAATTTTTGGCAAATAAAAAATAGATAACTACCTAGAAAATGAGCGAGTCCTTCGAGGCCAACAGGATCACTAAATGAACCAACACTGACATTCATGGAAGCAGCACACTGAAATTAATTTTGAAAGGAAAAGAATTATAAAAAAAAAACGTTAGAATTTAGATTAGGTCAAATTCGAAAACATAATTAGAGGTTAGAATAGCGAGAATTCGGAATTTAATCAGAAAATTAATCTGCCTTATCGGTTTCAGGATCGCTTATTAAAAGAACTTTAAGTGAGTTCTTGAGAACGATCCTTCTGTAATCTCGTTTATCTGTTCTTGGCTTCACAATCTCTATCTCTTCTTTCTCCACCGCCATCTTTCAGATTCAGCTGAGAGAAATGAAAATGTTTTTTTTTTTTTTGACCGAGTGTAAATGATGAAGAAGAGAAGCGTTGACACATTTATCATAACGACTTGGACGCAATTTTACTATAAATAATAAATTATTTATTAATGATATTTTATTTATTAATATGATTAAATATTTATTAATTATATTAATTTATATTCTATCCTTTTTATAGGATAGATGAATTGTATTACTGCTTATCTTTCATAATAATGAACTTATATATTAATTTATAAATACTAAAAATTATATAATTGTTATAATTAAGCAAGGTAATTTTAAATATTTGTAGTTAATATTATTAAGTAATTTCAATTTTAAATATTATTAAACGAAAAACTAATATTAAACTGTAAACTAATTAATGTTTTATTATATTTGTTTGGTAATAATTCAAGACAAAAAATTCAGGTAAAAGATTATTGGTGTCTTTGACATTATTTTTAAATTATTTTAATTTAATTATTAATTTTTTAAGATTATTTTTAGTAAAAAATTATTTATTTATTTAATTAAAAATGTAATTTTCCATGATAAAAATCAGGTATATTATAATCTATATCAGAATGGGAGAAATATTTTTTAAAATAAATCTCACTGGTTTTTCTTATATTTATTTAATAATATTAAACTACGATCAAACTAATTTTAAATATTGAAAAATAATAGAAGATTCAATATAATTATCATTTCTTTTTCTTAGATTAATATAAAACTAGAAGAAAGAGCAGCATGAAATATAAAAAGATTACAATTGATTGAAGTTTATATGAAAGTAAGATTATATCTAATAAATAAAATAAATATAAAAAAGAGATATAATAATAAAGGAAAGATTAATGGATATTACTGGTAATGTTTAAATATTATTTTGTAATTTTTATCAAAATAATTTTTTTTTGTAAAAATAATGAATTTCAATAAATAGTTTTATTTTAAGGAAACCATAAATAAATTTGAAATAAATCTTTTTTAGATACCAAAGGAAATTTGAAACTGCTAAATTATTATTTTTTTATAAATTATTTAAAAATACATTATTTTTAAATAATTTCAAAAAAATCAATATTTTTTATAAAATTTTATTATTTTCCAGAGATTTGAAAAAAAATTCAAATTAGGGCCATGAAATTCTTAACTAATGATTGGATGAAACAACTTATATGTGGGTGCCATGGGGTTGAATTTGATGTTACCAGCAGAGTGGTTCGTCCGGGTTTATCGATGATCCTGGTCTCATTGCTTGTCAGGGACGGACGAAGGAGCGCAGGAAATCCAGATAAAAGAAAGATTTCATTCAACTAAACTTTAACATATATATCATATCAGAGAAAGACCATTTTCACTCTGACCAGATCTCTCTTTTTCAAAGACTAAAACAAGTTTTTTTTTGTTACTCGTGGTGTTCTCAGAACTAACCGTAAAGAGGAAATACAGCAACATCATCCAGGACCGGGCCGCACATATGACCAAAGTCATTAAATTTGGTATGGTAATAAGCACTGTAAAATGTGAGTCTTGTCCTGTCAGAAATTGCCTGGAACCTGAAACTTCCCGTCTTGAACCCACCTTTCCCTTGTGATTCATAAGGGACTTTGAAATTTCCCTTGGCAGCAAATGCTTCAACCATCATTGATCCATGGCAACCATTCTTTGCATCTCCAATGGTGAATGTCAGATTATAAAACTTGTCAGGAATTGTCCTGATAACTTGTGCTATCGCACTTTCTCGTCCTGATACTAATTCCACCCCGGCAAATCCTGACGGGACAGAGAAGTGCTTCCTGTCAATGTATTTTACAGGTTTCAGGGATTCGATTATCCATCCTGGAAGTGGGGAAATTAGATCCTTCTGTTTTGGTGGGAGCAGGACTCCTGTTGAGAAGTTTTTGAATACGTGGGGGCCATTTTCGAAGCCACCATTCTTCACCAGATTACCTGATGGGAAAATCAGAAAAGAAAAGAACAAAAGAAAGAAAGTGGACCAAGATTAGGTTTTGCCAGAAAAAGGACCACTATATGGTAATATCATATCTAACGTTTTTTTGAATTGATAATACCATTTAGTGCGGGCAGATAGAAGAAGAGAAAATGAAAAGCAATGAAGTTACCTTTGGTATAGCTGAGAGGAAGGATTTCCTTGATAGCAACAGCATCCAGAAGAGGGCCGCATGAGGGATCTTCTTGGACACCAGGATTATGAAATGTGACCTTAACAACATTAGAAACTGCTTTAAAAGCAAGAGAATAAGTATCACCACCATCACTGCTATAAAGGGTTTGAAGAGGAAGATCGGTGGACTGGCCAGGGACCGAGACCCTGAGCACCTCATCTTGGGCACAAGTTCTGGTTGCACCAAATGTCAAGGCATAGACCTGGCCTGGCTTCAGGTTGTTCATGTTTTGAGAGATGGTGGCTTCATTTCCTAGCCTCACTGCATGAACTCCTCTAGGAATGGCTAGGTAGAACCCACCTGGTTGTGGCCCACCTGACACGTACTCTACCAAGCCATCGATTTCCCATTTTGGGAGCGAGTATTTTCCTACGATTACTGTTTTCTTTAGATTTGTTTTTGCTGGTCCTTGTTCAAAGTCACCATTCTCCACTAGCCCTGAAACCCAAATAAAAACAAATCAAAAATGTCAAGATAGTAAAAATAATGTGTAATTACTTTTCTTTTCCATGTATGCAAGATCAGGTCGTAAAACACTTGGAAACTATAGACAATCATAGCCTCACTTAACCCAAAGAAACTAGACATAACCCCATCAAGAACACAAGGAACCGGAAGCAAAGCAACAACGGAACAAACAATGTATATGGATGCAAGATCTGCGAGTACTGAAAAGAAGATAATGGCTTACCATCAAGAGGCTTAGGCTGAGGAGGGATGGCAGCGAAAGTTGAGCCATGGCAGAAAGAAAGAATGAGAGCTAAAGAAAAGGAGAGAAACAGAGCCATTAAGAAGTAACAGCTACCAGCTAGAAGAAGTAAAGAAAGAGCTCTTGGTAATATATATATATATATATATAGGACAAGACTTGCCTAGCGAAAAGGAAAAGCTAAAAGTGGGTATAAAAAATTAAATGCAATCAGACGCTTGGTATTATTTATATGACGAAGGTCAGGGGGAAATATCATATATATATATATATATATGTATATGTATAAAGGGGGAACCCATTGAAGCATGCATGTTAAGGTAGCACGAAATTAGCCGTGAAATGTGTCTGATTGTCCGAAACATTTTTTTCAAAAATCAAAGCAATGAAATTTCCACAAAGTTCCATGTGATGGATGGACCGATCCCATTGCTGCCGTGATTAGCTCTCCTTGTGCGTATTCTAGCTCTCCTTCTGCCTTGATTAGGCCTCCGCGTAATACTTCTTTAATTATATTTCTAAATCTATGATTATTTTCTTGACGTCTACTGCTATAGTCTTAATGATGATTATACAAGTTTGTTCTGCTTTAAATAATCAGGATTAACCACAAGATGTACGAAGTTTCGTACCTCGCTTGACTAGCCACACATTACATAGATCCACGTGCAAGTCATATGATAAAATGCATCCATTTTACAAATATTATCAATGCTACTATTGAGATCTAATATGAAAAGCAATATGAAATCTCCTAATTTGTTTTTTTTTTAATAATTTATTTCTCATTTTCCCATTACTTAATTATAATTTTTAATTTATTTCTCAAAATTTGCCTTTTTAATCCTAAATTATCATTAATGTTTGGATAACATATAAAGATATTTGTTAATAAAAAAAAAGGCTTATTTAATATTAAAGATTTCATTTGAGATGGTTTGCTTCGAAGAAATTCAAATAAAAAACTTTTAATATTATATAGATTTATAAAATTCTATCATCTGGTTGTAAAAGATATATAATAATCTATATAAATTTTGATGGGATTTTAAATTTCTACCTAAAAGGGTAAATTTTTCCAGCTCTTTTATTTATTATTTAAAAAAGAATATGATTTATTTGATTTCGTTATTATTATAATAATGCTATTAAAATTCATAGGAAATTTTGAAATTTTATAAAATTAAAAAAAAAAACTAGAGTTTTAAAAAATTGAGTTGTGGTTGGTATTTGATTAATAAACAGAGTGGGTGAAGTTGCTGTTAGAATTTAAAAGCAATAAGCAAATGCTGGTAATAGGGATTCATACTTTTCCTCTGTCTCCATTACTTTTCTCAACTAAAATTTTAATGTATCCAAACAGTATTTTCTCAGTTCATCAATATTAATTAAATCATTTTACTCAAATATTTTATGAATAATTCATCCATTTTTTTAAAAAATTTGCATAATTGTTATGTATTAATAATTAGTAATTGACTATGTATATGATATTTTAAAAATAATATTCAATGGAATCAATATTTCGATAAATTATTTAATCTAAAAAATAATAAAAAAAACTATCAACTTATTTCTGAATTTTAAAAATTAATTAAAATAATTTTTAAATCTAAAAAATCAATTTTCAATTAGATCCATGATCCAACCTGTTAAATAGCAAATGCAAGCCCAACCAAATCATAAGAAGGCCATTTCAATTAATTGACTCATGCTTTGGACAAATTATAATTCAGAAATTCTTTGAATCCAGCCAACCAACGAACCGAACCGAACTGAATGGCTGATCTCCAAAACCATCACCATCAAACCGAAACAAGATAACGATGGTTACCGGTTTAGCCTATATTAAAGTCGCATCAAACACCACATCAACTTTTCTTCTTTCACTTGGACAAACTTGCGTTCCACGATTTTCAAGCAAAGTTTGTCCAAGTTGTCGATTTCTTTTTGACTGAAAGACCACCAAAGTTTATTGTACAAATGAAACATATTCTCAAATATAAAATAGCATGAGTCATAATTATCAATTTAACCTTGAATTAAATTAAAATTTGAATTAAATCATTTCTATTATTTTGATTTTTAAATTATGTTAATTTGTTAATGATAAAATGAAAATTATATCATATCATAAATTAATTTATTAAATCAATTTAAATATAATGATGAGTTAAATTATGTTATAATAAATTTGACCTATAACATATCTTAATATAACAAAAAAATTACATCATTAACCGATATTATTAATCAATTTGAGTAGTCATTCCTAGCTAATCAAAACTCAATTGAATAAAAATTTATTTATATTTATCAATAAAACTCATTTAATAAATAAATCAAATTCAAAGTTAATAATATTTAATTTATTATTTAAATACCAATAATTTAATGTTAAATTTATAAGTTATATATATATATAAACATGTATTTAAATTTAACTATCAATACAAAAATGTGAATTTTTATGAAATATTATAATTATATTTATAAGTTTTTTTCATTTTTATAAATAATATACTAGATAATTATATTAATTAAATTTATTTAAGATTCAATTAATTATGAAAAGATGTACAGAGTGTTTTAATTAAACCAGTAGGTTGACTGTTTGGTTGTAGTTGGACCTTTTCGTTCCAATGGGAACTAATAATAATAACAATGATAAATAATGGATTATTTAATTGAAACAATCTAATACGTTATATAAATATATATTATGGTCGGTTACATTCTTCTAGCTCGACACCGACCAAACCGGCTTTTTGTTTTTTTTTTTTAAAAAAAAACCGGCCTTTAAACATATTTAATATAATTATCATAACAAGGTTTAGCCATGTTGAGATTGACATCTCTCAAGATGGACATGTCTGTGCCAAGGGGCCATCCTTAGCACCCTTTTAGATTTCTTTATTTCCATTTAAAACCCGATTTTTTTTTAATTTCTAAAATATTTAATCAATAATTTTTTAAACAATATTAAAAATATTATTTATGCATGTCTTCGTTCATAGATTTTATAATCAATGCATAAAAAATATAAAATAATTTTTATAATAAATAAATAGTAAATATCAGATAAACCTATAAGATATTAATAGATATTATTTTTATAAATATTTTTTTTAAAAATATGATAACTTTATAAAATTTCTTTTATTTTTTATGTTTTTAAAAATTTATAAGTGAATAATTAATGAATCTATCACAAAATCGATCCATAAAAAATATATTAAAAATTAATTTTATATAAATTTTAAAAATTAATCATATCAAATAAAAATAAATTATTATATAAAATTAGGATATAAAATCATCCTTTTTTTTTTATATGCCAAATAATAATTTTTGGAAGTTGATTTATAGAAAATGATAAATAAAGAATGGAGGTGGAGCCTAATATTGATGGGAAGGATCATGCAACATAATTTATCTTATATGCTTAATGGGCAAATTGTCATCTGATATGCTTTGTTTCCTGCCTTTGTGCCAGCCAATATTTTTTTTATAACTATTTTTTGCTTTCTTTTTAATTAGGGGTTGGCCTTATTATTTTTAAATTTTTTAATTATATCATAAAATTAGTTTCTCAAATATTAATTGGAATTTTAATTTTAATTTTTATTTTATGTAACTTTAAGTCATATTTCTTTTCCATTTGAAATGAACTAAATATTTGTATAAATTTGATCAACAAAATAAAAGTTATTTGTATCTCGTTAATTTATTTATATTGAAATTTAATCCATAATGATCGGATCATCCTTATATTTATATTCTTTTAAAAAATTATTTATAAATCATATATGTTTATACATGGAGACATATATAATGTCATATGGGATACCGTATGATCTTACGGGATTATGGTATATGATTATATGATACTTTTATATTCAACTATTAATAAATTGAAATAAATAATACAAATATATCATAATTAATATGATCATACCATTATGTTATATCCGTCTTTGAATTACAAAACATAAGTGAGCAGAAATACAATTTGTGTGTAAAATTTCAGATGGTTTTATTATACGTAATATGTGTATATTTATACACATTTTGGACTTACAAAAGACCCTAAATAATGAAGCCCATATACAGGCCCAGTACAGAACCCTCATTAACCCTAATAATAAAAAACCTAACATAACATCTAACCTAACATCATCCGCCGCCTAACCTTTCTCAATCTTTCTCCCGTAACCCTTCTGGATCTTTCTCCTTCCCAGCACATGTAGCCCTTCTGGATCTTTCTCTTTCCCAACACACGTAACCCTTCTGATTCCTTCACCTTCCTCTACTGAACCGTCACCTGCCTTATCACCTTCAGCTATTTCCTCAATAAGTATAGCATATATTTATTTGTTTAATTAACAAATATTATAGTGAAATTTACATATATTTCAAGTTATTATAATTTAATAAAATTATAATAACTTTAATTTTATTTATTAATTACTGTTGTTTAAAAAACACGTAAAAATATTTTATTACAGTTTTGAATTGTTCTTTTAATGTATTTAAGGCATAATGTTTTTTTAATTTGTATTCAAAGTTTAATTCATTATTCCATAAAAAGAAATGTATATTTGAAAAGCTTTCATTCATTAAGAGGTGATTTCGAATAAATTTCAATAATTATAATCCAATTTTAATTGAAAATCAACCCAGTTTGTATTAATAAAAATTGGTTTATCTTAATTTTTATGAAAATTTTTAATTATGATATATAATCTTATAAAAAAATAATAAAATATTATAATTGAATTATTTATTATTGATTGAAAAATTATGAATTTCGTGATGGATATAATATGAAACAGTAATGGGTTTAAAGATGCAGTGATGAAGGAGGAGGATGTAAGGAAAAGAAAAGGAAGTGGGGAAATAGGTGTAGAGTGGAAGCAGCCATAAGTGAAGTGAGGCCAGTGGAATTGACAACTTCCAAAACTCTTAGTTGAGTTGTTCAAATGTCGCACTCCTCTGATTTTATTATTTACATCTTTTATTGTTCCATCGTCTTTATTATAACTCATATCTATTTATAATAGCAATATTATTATTATTATTATTATTATTATTATTATTATTATTAATTATAATCATTATTATTTTCAAAATATCTAAAAATATTTTATCACAATTTGAACCCTTATTTTCATTCACACGCTTCCAAATAAATTTTTAAATGATTATTCATTTTAAAATTTTTCCAAGTTAGTATCCATGAAATAATCTATGAAAAATATGTATCTTTTATTGATATAAATAGTATCTATTATCATTTTACAGTCACATGTATGTATGTATGTATGTATATAATATTGATTTTATATAATTTTAGAATTTTTCTTTTATGAATTTAATATTTAATCATTGATGTTGTTCATCTATAAGTTTATCAGAAGCAACTTATTATTTATACCACTTCTTACCTTCTTCAATTTTTTTTAAAAAATTAATTCATATTATTTATAATTTTCAAATAAGCTCTCTAAAAATAAACTAATAAATTTATATATAAAAAAATAGAATTAAGTTCAAATAAAGCTTTGTATTAATATTTGGATGATAAAACAACATGCTGTTTATACAATGTTTTAAAATATTTAAAATGAATAATCAAATTTCTTTATTTGATTTAAAAGAAGAAGAAGAAGAAGAAGTAAAACATAAAGGAAGAAATATGGGTGGCATATGATGGGTATGAATGGGGGCAATTGACCATGATGTATGCCATGCATGTTTCAATCATCAGCTTTGGACCAACTCCCGATCTTTACATTCAATTATTCTTAATAATTTCATTTATTTATTATTAATCTTTTTTATAATTCATTGAACAATAATCCAATATTTATTAATTTTGTTTATATGAATGAATGTTGTTTCATTGATTTGCTTTTCCCATCGTTTATTAAGCTTAACCACCTACTTCCTAACTTTTCTGTTTTCTAATTATCATTTTTTCCATCAAATAAATCCCTCATTTATTTTATTAAAATATTCTAATTTTTCTGAATATAATAATATTATATTAAATTTCGCATATATTCATTTTTTTCATAAATTAAATGACTGCATTTATTGACATGATTCAAGTCGTTCGAACGATTGTCAATTGAATTAATTTGATGGGTGATGGGACCGGTTATTAAATTTGTTCAACGCACCAACATGGAAAACGTCGTCGTTTCACTGTGAGTGTACAACCCTCTTAATGCTGGCTTAAAACCAACTCAAATGAACAATGATTTAAATTAAATAATTAAAATTTTTAAATTAAGAAAAAATATAATAAATTAAATAAAAATCATTTAGATATTTGAATATTTAATTCTATTTGATTTTGACTTATTGGCTACTATTTAGCCTAAGAAAAATAATAAGACTATTAATTATAAAGGTTATCTTGATTTGGTCTAACATCAAAAATTAAATAATTGAGAATAATAAACTCAAATAGTTATTCAAGCGATAAGTTTCATAATTTGGATCTAATCAAATAGTTAATTAAATCAAAGTAGTTGAATTTCATTTGGTTTTAATTTTTAAAATTTAATTTATTTTCATTTCAATTTAATTCAAAAATATCAAATTTATTCAATAATTAAAATAACTAAAAAAAAATTAAAATATTAAAAAATTAAATAATTAAATAACTAAACGGATTTCTTTCTGGTTGATTTTTAAATTGATTTTTTTAAAATTCATATCTATGCATTATTTTTTTAAATATATTCATCTATGAATCATTTTAATCTTTACTAACACTTATGAAAAATCCTAATGCTAGAATTAATGTAAAATAAAAAAGGTTATCAATTTTTTTTAATTTAATTTGTTGTTATCTCTAATTAATATTATATTTTTCCTAAAATTTAATTTCAAAAAAAACTTTAAAATAAAAATTAGAAAAATAACTATTTTCTAGATCTCTGGAATAAATTTTCCAATATGTATATTTAATATTTTGTGAAGTTTCACGAACATCATTAAATATTTATTAATACTTTTGTTTAATCAAAATTGTTATTTTAAACTACTATTTGAAAATTAAAATTAAAAAACCATGAGAAACAATATAACTTAAAATTATTCTTTAAAAATAGATAATTTAATGGTTTTAATAGTAAAAAATTATAAATAAATCCAAATATTTGGATTACAATGGAAGTTACGATTTTACGAAAAAATATTTATAACTAGATTAAATGTGTGAAAAGATAAGAACAAATAAAAATACATGATAGAGAAAATGACCCCTAGATTATAATAAATAAAATCTGATATCATATTTCTCCTTTGTCACTTCATCAGGTTATTACTTATTTATACACAAATCAAACTATTCTATGATGCACGAAATAGTTACTCGAATTAAAACGACAACAAAAACCCCCCTCTAACTATAAAAAAAGGTAGCTTCTCCTAAACACTTATATATATATATATATATATTCAAATGATGCATTAATAATAATATTATTATTATTATTATTATTATTATGGGAGGTATTATTGGAACAAGAAAGGAGCATTGTAATACGTTAAGAGTAAGGAAATTGAGGAAGAAGAAAAGAGAAAGAAGAAGGAAAGAGTTGATTTAGGTACAACTACTGCCAGTTAGTTTGATACTTTAAGTACAAACCATATTGCTGGACACTTCTCCAAAATATCAATTATTATTACTGTTTCGTTTTCTTAAAAAAATTTATAATGTTTTTTTAATCAATTTCCAATATTATTTCGTATGTTCAATACAAAAAAAAAAATCAATTTTAATTTTAATTTTCTCTTTTATTTCCAAAAAAAATTGAGCTAGAGTTTTTATGAGTTTGAAGTGGTACGGCCTCTCATGGATGGATATTTTTAGATGATTATGAAAATGATGAATTTCATTTTATAGTTTATATTAATTTTAAATATTTAAAAAAATGCATAGAAATAATGATTTTTTTATAAAAAAAATTAAATTTTTATGAATATTTTCAAAAAAAAAAAAACTAAATTTTTAGTTTAAATAAAACTGAAATAAAATTGAATAAACCTTTTTATAAATTAAAAGTAAAATGTTTTTCTTAAATAATGATGAGGTATGTAATATTATGGTTGAGTATGCGATGAATGCATTATAAAACTAAGGTGTACACCTTTGTAGTACCATTAAATATATTAAATTTAATAATATTATTAAAATGATATTTAAAGATTTTGATTTAATTATTTTACAATTATACTCTCGTTTTATTTTATTTGTATGCATTTAAATCATATTGTTTGATGTAAATTGAATTTATTGCATAAGATTTTGGTTTGCTAATCAATTTTTTTTATTTATAAACAAATTAAAGATGAGCAAATAAAATGAAATATATAAATAAATTAAAAATTATAGTTTCGTTATATAAAATTTGAGAAATTAAAAATTAAAAATGTTAAATATACATTTTCAAGACATTTAATCATTACTAAATAATGATGATTTACTCAAATCCTCCATCATTTTATTATCTTCTTTCTAATCCTCCACTCAGTATTGCATAAATATTAAAAAATCATTTATTAATATAATATTATATGAAAATAATTTTAAATTAAAATAAATAAGTTCCAATTTCTTATTAGATTTGAATAGCATTCATAAAAAATAGTAAAACAATATGTATAATTTTATTTCATTTATTTTTTTATTATTTTTGATAAAAATCTTAAATTGAACAGTTAATTTTTTTAAAAATAAAAATTCATATTGTTATACTATAAAATTTATGATTTTAATTTTTATAATTTAAATAAATAATTAATGTTAATTTTTTTGTAAAATAATAAGAAATTTTATGATATTTTGATAAGAATTTTTTAAATCTATTCAAATGGATGAAAATTTTATTTTTGAAAATTTTTAAAATAATAATTTTTTGGAAAAAAATTATATTTTAAGTTTTTTAACAAAAAATTTTAAGTTTATTTTAATACATAAAAAATCTATTTCAAATAAATATTTGTTATTTTAAAATTTGTTTATAAAAATTCATTGTTTTTTTATAAAGAATGAACTTTAAAAACATTTAAATTATTATAAAATATAAAGTCAAATTAAATATAAAATTGATATTGTATAAATAAAAGAAATATATTAATAGTAAATAAATTTTTATAATTATAAAATAAGAAAATTAAGCTCTGATAAAATTGAAAATGTTTTTGGGGGAAAAGGGCAACAGTCAAAACAAAGAAAATAAACCGGATCTTTTTATAGGCATAAATATAACGACTTGGTCGAGTTTCTTACCACCATAGCCATCACCCTCTCTCTCCTTGTCCGTAACGTTATCATTTGGAGTTACAGTCGCTCTATTTCCATAGAAATGTCTTCCAATAAAAATTAATAATATTTCAGGCAGCTTTTCTCTTTACCTTTCGATCTCTCTCTCTCCATCTTGCTCTGGTTGTTACATTTCTCGTGAATATATAAGAAGAAAAAGAAAAGAAATCAAATCACCCTCTTACTTGCATACAGCAATCATTCACTTTTCTTCCTTTTTTATTTCTTCCCTTTTCTCTGTAATTCCATAGCATATCATATCATCCTTTATCGTTTCTTTCTTTTTTGCCAGCTTTGTGATTATATATATATATATATATATATTTATCTGCCTCTCTCTCATCCCCACTCAAGCTCATCATACTTGCACAAAACTGAAAGATTTCCAGGTAAGTCTTTTTTTTTTCGGCGAACTTGATTGTTTATATCTCTGTTAGATCTCTCTCTTACTCTTTTTGCTGATCTGGGTATTCATGATCTTCTCTTAATATTTCTGGTTTTTTGATCTAAGCTTTGATCTATTTGTAAACTTGATTTTCTAATAGTGCTTTTGTTTGTCATCTGTTGTTGTGTGTTAATTCTGAATGGTCTTGCTAATTTTTTATTATCTTACGATTGTTCACTGGAATTGATTTGGATGGTCCTTGATAATTTGGTTATTCTCAAACAAAATCCATCATCTATCAAATTTTTGATGCGTTATCAAGAGATAATAAAAACACAAAACATCTTTTCGTGATCAAAACGAAATTGATCATTGGTCGATGAAATTAGTGCTCCAAACTATGATCGAGGTTGCAGGTTTATGATCTGATTTTGGAGGGAGGTAGTAGGGGAGAGTGGACTGATTTGCTTAAAGTCTTCATGTTAAATTCTATTCTCCTAAAATATAGTTCATTTGGTAGTTTATATATCGAGTATAGATCTCGTTAGAGTTATCTGCCAATTGCAGAATTATCTGGTGTTGAAAAGAAGTATTATGACAGTAAGAATGGTATTGAAGGTCCTCCGCCACCTTTGCCGGCAATCTTGATGTCAGATGAAGTTCTCATTCGATGTGGTTTGCATTAAATGGATTTTTCTTGCAGACAATGCAATAGCTCCATCTCTGTGCTGGTCATGTCCCTGACTAACGGATTTCACTACTTAGTTTAGCATTGAATGCCACAATCTACTAGGATCCGAAATGTAGACTTACTGGATGAGGGAGTGTAGTATTTGGCCAGAGAATATCAAGGATGTAAGATGCAGTGAAATAACTAAATTATTACAGTTATCATTTCGTTAACTGTCGAAGTAGATCAGTGACTTGCATTTCTGAGTGTTTTGTGGATACGATTTATGAAAAGTCAGATACAATCACCTGCATGCTTTAAGGACAGATGTCATTCGTACTAGTAAGACATTGAGGACTAGTGATTGTTTAGCTGAAGTAGCATGTCAACGATTTATAAGTTCTTGTTGAATTTTAAGCTACGTGCAATTCCTCAAATTTCTTTAGTGGTATTTTGTCATTCAGCAAGATTGAACAAGACTAAGACCTGATATCATACAGACTAAGAATGGTATGTCAGAATCAAAATCAGGTGGTAATATAAAGAGGAGTACATGTTAAAATTGCAAATTTGCTAAGTTGTTTACATGCTGTTGAAAACACATTTGGTAATTTTTGAGTTTGTGGAGTGCTATTACAGAAATGATTAGTTCAATAATAATGCTAAATGCTTACTTATCATCCTACTGGGAAAAAGAGGGAAAGAATTGGTTAATTGTTACCCAAGTATGATGATACCAAAGACATGATATCGAGCTTTTAAGTGGAGTCATTTGACCGAATTCATGTGGTACCTTTGATGCTTGTTGACTTTGTGTTGGATAGATGGTTCATTTAGTTGAAAGATGACAAAATTGCTGAGATTACTGGCTTGCCATGTTCTACTGCACGGCATCATAGGGCATCTAGAATCCTAATTACAGTTTATTAGCTATTACATTGTTCTTAATTTACCCTAGCTTCAGAATAAAACGTCACCTTTCTAGGTGGTACGTGATACAGCTCATTGAAAAGTTAGCTAGCGTTAGAATTGACCGTTCTGATTTTTCAACAAGTTTAACAAATCAAACCATTAATCTTGGTTTCGGCAGTTTATGTACTTTAATTTTCGTTTAATATGTTGTTAACCAATTTTTTTCTTTTGGAGATCGCTGAAAAATTTCTGTTTGAAGTCCACTGGAAGCTTGAAACTTAGCAGCTCTGTTCATATCTGATGTGCATAATTATTACATTTTCTGTGCAATTTCTAGATAGCAAAAAGCAGATAGCGGGAGTAAAAAGCATCATCAATTCTGAATTTTCTGAAAAAGCATTTATAAGAAGGATTTCTGGCAATGTCTAGCTCTACAAAAGCTTTGGATCCTGCATTTCAGGGAGTCGGTCAGAAACTGTATCCTTTCCAGCAGACTTTTTCTGCATAAACTTTTTGAGTTTGTATGCTTTGTATATTTTACATGTCTTTTGAAGTTAAATACTTTGATATGGGATATGGTCAAAATTTGTCTTTAACGTTTGGAATGCTGAGCATGCTTCCAGTTTTGTCGTATGGATTTTTGACTTAACATTATTTAGAGGGACTGAAATTTGGCGAATTGAGAATTTCCAGCCAGTTCCCCTGCCAAAATCTGATTATGGAAAATTCTATATGGGGGATTCTTACATTGTCTTGCAGGTAAAACATCTCTGTCTGCTTTAATGTCATTATCTTGTCTATTATGGTATAAATTTCTTTGTAAATTTATTTATCTTCACGTGCCTGGTGAAAATGCAAGAGGCAGTGTCTAATTTCTTTCTTACTTTTGTTTCTATGCCCTGTCTGTTACACAGAGTGAACTTTTGTCATGTCCTAATTTAATTCTGCACTCGTTTGGCTTCGTTCTTTGTAGACATCACCTGGCAAGGGAGGTGCGTATCTGTATGACATTCATTTCTGGATTGGGAAAGATACAAGTCAGGTGCATATCTTCCTTGTTCTTTGAGGCCTGAATGTGTTTTAAAGTTATTGTCTTCACATCAGATTTAACAGCTAGAAGTATAACCTTACTTGATATCCTGACTTTCTACAGGATGAAGCTGGAACAGCTGCAGTCAAAACCGTTGAGCTTGATGCTGCTCTTGGGGGGCGTGCTGTTCAACACAGAGAACTACAAGGCCATGAATCTGACAAATTTTTGTCCTACTTTAAACCTTGTATCATGCCTTTAGAGGGGGGTGTTGCTTCTGGATTCAAAACACCCCAGGAAGAAGTATTTGAAACGCGATTGTATGTATGTAAGGGAAAGAGAGTGGTTAAAATGAAGCAGGTATCATATTTACTGTAACATGGACATAACAATCCATAAGGAAATTTCTGTTGATATGAATCAATGGTGGGAGTGGGTTAATAGAAAATGATTTTGCATATGGCTTTATGTAGGTGCCCTTTGCTCGGTCTTCTTTAAATCATGATGATGTGTTCATCTTGGACACCGAGAAGAAGATCTATCAATTTAATGGTGCAAATTCCAATATCCAAGAAAGGGCCAAGGCTTTGGAAGTAATTCAATATTTAAAGGAGAAGTATCATGAGGGGACTTGCGATGTTGCAATTGTTGGTAAAATAATGCATTCATAATACCACGCTACTCCGGGTTTCCTGCCTAAGCACCTTGCACCAAATATTCAATATCCAATCATATTTCATTGATATGTTTGTTCTTTTTATATGCTTTTCCATCTCTCACATGATAATGGTTTTTTGCTGTGCCAGATGATGGGAAATTAGACACCGAGTCAGATTCAGGTGAATTTTGGGTTCTCTTTGGTGGCTTTGCCCCAATTGGCAAAAAGGTTATCACTGAAGATGATGTTGTCCCAGAGACTATTCCTGCTCAACTATATAGGTATGCCTTTTCTTTTATTGTTATTCTTGTGGATGCATATATATTCAGAAAACTATAATACTTATATTTACTATCACAGCATTTTTTTAATTGGTAGTGAATTTAATGATTAAGCTTAAGTTGCTTATTTTGTCTTGACTTTCTGCAATATACAACATTTCGCTTTTTCATCTCAACATATTGGCTCTTAGCCAATTCATAGTGTTAAGACTTACAAATTCAGTATTATATTGAAGGTCTACTTTATGTTTTTACTTTATTAAATTTCATTATTTCGAAAGAAACTTGAGTATGACCTTATGGTGGTTTATGATGTGTTCATTCATCAACATAAGGTTCTAAATTTGTTTCCGTCTGTTCTTTTTAGCATCACTGGAGGTGAGGTGAAAATTGTAGAAGGGGAGCTATCGAAAGGCATGTTAGAAAATACAAAATGCTATCTACTGGATTGTGGAGCTGAGGTGTTTGTCTGGGTTGGCCGTGTAACTCAAGTGGAAGAGAGAAAAGCTGCCAGCCAGGCTGCTGAGGTAATATATGCAATTAGTTAATTCCTTTCTCTCTTTACAAGTATATGGATTGTCATCTCGAAGTTATGTATGCAGGAATTTCTTACTAGCCATAACAGGCCAAAATCTACTCGCATAACCCGAGTTATTCAAGGATACGAGACACATTCATTCAAATCAAACTTTGATTCATGGCCAGCAAGTTCAGCAGCTCCTGGTGCTGAAGAGGGAAGGGGAAAAGTAGCTGGTAATGACCACGTTCTGACTGTTGTATATCAAACCATAGTATGGTTAACATTATTAAGCTTGGTGTTTTGTTCCATTGTAGCTTTGCTGAAGCAACAAGGTGTGGGGGTCAAGGGTATGTCAAAAAGCGCTCCTGTTAACGAGGAAGTCCCACCATTGCTTGAAGGAGGTGGAAAGATGGAGGTTTAGTGGATATCCCATTCTCATGATTTTTTCGAAAATCTTTTAAGAGTCCAAATGTTCCATCATATTTCAAAATTATTCATTATTGTTGTCTTTTTCACAGGTATGGTATGTTGATGGTAGCGCAAAGTCCCCATTACCCAAGGAGGATATTGGTAAATTTTACAGTGGAGATTGCTATATTATACTATACACATATCATTCCAGTGAGAGAAAAGAGGATTACCTTCTCTGTTGCTGGTTTGGGAAGGATAGCGTAGAGGTAATTTTTTGGTCAAGTTTTTGCACGTAAATAATTAGGAGGATAATGAATAGTACAAGTACCTCTTTTACTTGATTCAAAATCAAAGTTGATCTAAGACTCAAAATTATCAAGTGTTAAAAATATTAATCCAAGTAAAAAATTGGGTCATCGATTCCTCTTAGTTAATTTTAATTGCATATCAATTAATAAATTTCTGAATCATGTGCTATAAGGGGTACTTATGCAAAATCCCCTCAATGAATTTTAATGTATTTAATTGGTTTCTGTGAAGCTGTAGCCATGTTCCGCCATTTTTCTGTTTATTTTTTGATGCTTGTAACTTTCTTATGTTAATGGTTAATTTTTTCTGTACTGATTTTCTTACTCTCGTTATCATCCAATTCAGGAGGACCAGGCAATGGCTGTTAAGTTGGCCAATACGATGTCCAACTCACTAAAGGGCAGACCTGTTCAGGTATGATATTATCTGGATTCAAGTAGTAGATTTACTTCTATTATTTGCAAGTAATAAATGGCTGCTTTCAGGGTCATATTTTTCAAGGGAAGGAGCCACCACAGCTCATCGCACTTTTCCAGCCAATGCTTATTCTTAAGGTACAACACAGCATCAAATTTCTATGAAAGTTTTGATATTAAGGCTTAATAATTTCTATTATGAAAGGTTTCTTATGATGTTGATTTGTCGTGGCCTATCCTATATATGGATCATGTCTCCAGGGTGGCTTGAGCTCTGGGTACAAAAAGTTCATAGAAGCGAAAGGATCGACAGATGAAACTTACACAGCAGAGTCTGTTGCACTATTTCGGATATCTGGAACTTCAGTCCATAACAACAAGGCATTACAAGTTGATGCGGTAAAAATTATGTAGATTCTGCGTGTCTACTAATATATTTTGTTAAAAACTCATGTGAACATGTTCTTTCCTATAATTTGCACAACCTTATTTTTCGTTTCCAGATTCTTCTGTTGGTTGGTACATCTGGTGTTTTCAGATTGACCTTCTCTTTGTTGATTATTAAAAAAATTTCAGCTCCTTCCTGTAAACAAAAAGGGAAGGGAGAAATGCACTTCAAAAGATTCAAATGTAATCCTGATCTCTTATTGCACAATTTATTGGTTTCTTGATCTATGCCGGATAGAAATTTTCATTAGTGATGACGAGTCCTACATAGTTAATATTATGCGACTGACAATTGCTGCTATCATAGAGTGGAGAAGGAACTCATGGTTTCCTCTTAAAGTCCAATAACATCTCTCCAGCACTTGCTTTTCAAATTTTAGTAGCTTCGTTTACCTTGAAGGGTGTATACATGTTTACATGTAAAACATTATTCACATTTCCCACCTGCATTGTTCATTCAACTTTTATATTTTTTTACCATAAATCTAATTTTGCATGTATTCACTATTGTTTTCAGGTGGCGACGTCATTAAACTCCAATGAATGTTTCCTTTTGCAATCTGGCTCTTCTATGTTCACTTGGCATGGAAACCAAAGTACCTTTGAGCAGCAGCAGTTAGCTGCCAATATTGCTGAATTTTTGAAGGTTCTCTGATTAAAATCCTTTTTGGGCTTTAATTTTAAAATACTTATGGACCTTTTCTTTTGGAAGCACTCACTTCTAATGCTTTATCATTATCAGGTAACCTTAGCATTTAAAAATGAGAAGATAGTTCTCCTAATATATAATGTTAAATTCATACACGTCTTCCAAATACATTTCCATATTATCCTTACCTTTTTATGTGGCCATCTAATTTTTCATATGGTTAAGAAAAGAACAAATTAACCTTGATTTCTGAAAAAGCTCATTTTAAATTGCATAAATATCCTTTCAGTGGAAATTAATTAAGATGGAGAATAGTTTTAGTGGAATTCAATGGGTCGAATAGGAAGACAAATAAAATGGAGACCTGAGAGATGGGGTTATTTTCTTTTTCTCATTCTATACAATATGTCATTGCACAATTGGGCAGGCGGGAAATGCCCAGATTCATATGTATAGTTCCACTTGCATTCCCTTGAAAATTTTGTATAAAATGTGTTTAGATTTTAACTCTGAATCTTGGAAGTCAAGTTTTCTCATTTGATCTAAGTTTCAGTTCCATTGCCTTTTCAGCCTGGAACTTCTTTAAAACATGCCAAAGAAGGAACTGAAAGCTCAGCCTTTTGGTTCGCACTTGGTGGTAAACAAAGTTACACCAGCAAAAAAGCTTCTCTGGAAATTACTAGAGATCCCCACCTGTTCACTTTCTCATTCAATAAAGGTGACCTTCCGAGCTCTCAAGTTCTGCAAGCACACAGCTCAAATTTATTCTTTACTGAAACCTTATGAAAATTTTTAAGTTGTTGAAATAACGATCTAACCAGCTTTTATTATTATTTTGCTGCTACATGGATCTCTCAGGAAAATTTCAGGTGAGTTTACAAATGTACTTGACAACTCTTTCTTTATAGTTGGCAAGCATTTAATTTACTGTTTGGCAGGTTGAGGAAGTCTACAACTTTTCTCAAGATGACCTATTGACCGAGGATATGCTAATACTTGATACACATGCTGAAGTGTTTGTTTGGACCGGCCAATGTGTAGATCCCAAAGAAAAGCAGAGTGCTTTTGACATTGGTCGGGTAATTCTCAGAACGAAAATTTTTTTGTGCAATTTTTTTATGTATGTTAGCAGAACTGTATCGTAGCTTCAAATCAAGCTAAACGAGAATAAAAAGTAAATGTAACCAATTCTTCTAGATAGAGATTGAGGTCCAGTTGATCGATTTGATCTAAGCAGATTTCTTGTATCTTGCTGGTCTATCAACTCATTGCAAATACTGTTTCTTGCAGAAATATATACAAGTGGCTGCTTCTCTTGATGGTTTGTCTCCAACTGTGCCTCTGTACAAAGTTACGGAGGGAAATGAACCATCATTTTTCACTACATACTTTTCATGGGATTCCACAAAAACCATGGTAGGTCATGCTGCAACTTTACCAATCTTTCCTGAAGTTCTGTTATAATATTGTTTCATACACTTTAAAGCTTATGGGCATGAAAATAAAGTAGAAATTTGTGGAAATAAACTTTTGATTCTAGAATGTTAGGAATTTATACATTTCAAACTAGTTTCCTAACCTTGAGGTTGGTTGAACCTATTTTATAATGATCTGACGTTAATTAAGAAAATTGTTATCAGCTAAACAGATAACAATTCTGAATTTTTCTAAACAACTTGTTTGATAATCAAAGAAATGAAAAAATGTGGTTGGCAAGCCTAATTTCAACTAGTTTTGCAAATGCTAGTATTAAAGAGAAATAGCATTCAGTCATTGACCTCGTTCCTCTCTTTCTTTCTCTTTCTGGTTACATATTTGTATTCCTTGCTAAATAAGCTTTTCTTGCATCCTTGGAAATTCTTTCTATAAATTGCAGGTAGCAGGAAATTCATTCCAGAAGAAAGCAGCATTACTGTTTGGTTTCGGACAGCATACAGTGGAGGTAAATGTTTATTTTGTGTAAATATTAGATTCCATAAATTGCCCCATTTATTCTTGCGCGGCCTTCCTTACACCTAGGACAGCGTCTTTTCTTCATTTGATGATCCAGTTAATATGAAAGTAGACTATATGTTCTCTTAAAGGTTTTTCAACTCGGACAAATTTTGCCAATTACTTCCGCTGCTCTTTCTCGCATTTCCTTCTTCATTGGTTTAGAATTTAGACCTACATGACTCCTATATCAAAAGATATGTTTCTTCTTGTGCAAGATTCCTCTCTTTTCATGGACTTCTTGGCAAGAGTGTGTTCTTGAACTGCTTTTTTTATATAATATATGATATACCTTGACTGGTACATGTTAATCTAGCTTTTGCAATCAGAGTTATTAGTTAGGAGAATCTTTGCATGGACCGGATTCATCACGTGGAATTATGAACTCATCAATAATATAATGATATATATGTTAAATTTTATTAAATATCAAACATGCATTGATTATTGTTTACATACTAGCAATTAATAATAATTACATGCCAATCAATCAATGTATGCTTCATATTTGATGAAAATTGACATATGTTATTGTATTGTGGATGAGTACATAATCTTACATAGTGAACCCTATCCATGGAACGATTTCTCGTTTAGTTAGATCTAGTAAATCTAGTAGATCTAGTTTGAAAATTTATTTGTGGGAGCCAACTTAAAATTACTACTATGATGTTAAATTGCATTTTGATTCTTACTTATGACGCAATGTTAAATTGCTATGCTGGAGAAGTCGAACGGTAGTCAAGGGGGACCAACTCAAAGGGCTTCTGCTCTAGCTGCCTTATCTAATGCATTCAACCCATCTTCAAGGAAGACGAGTCCAGTAAGTAAATTGTCCTTGCAAATGGCTTGGATACCAGTCTCTATCATCTCATTTACTCTTTGCTTAGCGCTTCATTATACTTGATGGCAAGGCATTTAAAATTACGTCATAAAGTTTAAGTCTGTAACTTTCGAAAAAGCATAAAATAAAAAAGACATAGTTTCATCTAATCTTGAAATTGTACTCTTCTTCTTATTTGTTCTTCCATTTTCTTCTTCTGTTTTCTTTGTAATTCTTCTTCTTCCCTTTCTTCTTATGTTTCTTTTTTAATTTAAATTTGTTTTTTCATTTTTCTGATGTTTTTATTGTATCGTGGCTGTTTATTTAGTTTCATTTCGAAATAAATATGTATAAATAACTATATACTATATGTGATATATAGTATATATTGATAAATAAATATATATTGTACATATAGATAAATATATGCATATGCCATCTAATAAAAAAGAAGAAAAAGGAAATAAAAAATAAAAATTAATATAATAAAAAATTAAATTAAAAGGGTTAATATTGTAATTGTACTATAAAAATGACAAAAAAGTCAAACTAAAGTCAAAATGACATAATTTCAAAATTGATACAGAGAGATTACATCCCATGCAATTTCCCTTTTTTTTTTTTCATTTACAGTATTAGCTTCTTAGCCCCATGAGCTGAATGTGCTATTTTCTGTCTTATAGGGCCACGATAGCTCTAATGGGTCCAATCAGGGAGGACCAACACAAAGAGCTTCAGCCTTGGCGGCTTTAAACTCTGCGTTTAGCGGATCCTCTGGATCCAAATCAACTTCGAAGCCACCTGTTCCAGGTGGTCAGGGATCGCAAAGAGCTGCTGCTGTAGCTGCTCTTTCTCAGGTCCTTACTGCTGAGAAGAAGATAACTCCTGAATCCTCTACCTTGCGCAGTCCTCCTCCAGAAACTGCTTTTTCTGGTAATTATGCAAAATCTCTTGAATGGCATTGCATTGCATTGCATGTAACAAGCTACATCTGCTTTATTAATCTGTCTATATCATCGTGTTCAATGGGTTATCATTGAACTTCACGTTATGCATACGGGTTAGAGATCAACATGTGTGATGAATTTGAGCATATGCAGTTGAAGCCAAGAGTGAAACTTCAGAACAGGAGGGTTCTGAAGAAGTTGCAGAAGTTAAGGAAACAGAGGAAGCTGCATCTGTTTCTGAAAGTGTTGATGGGGATTCAGAGCAAAAACAAGACGCAGATCAAGATGAAACTGGTGATCAAAGCACTCTAAGTACATTTGGTTATGATCGGCTGAAGGCTCATTCTGAGAATCCTGTAACCGGCATTGATTTCAAGCGGAGAGAGGTATGTGATAGCACTGAATGTTAGCATTTCATTTCAACTTGTTTTTCTGAAATGGGTCATTCCAAGTTTTTCTCCTACGTGTCAAATTACCAGGCTTATCTGTCAGAAGAGGAGTTCCAGACAATATTTGGGATGGCAAAGGAAAACTTCTATAAATTGCCAAAATGGAAGCAGGACATGCAGAAGAAGAAAGCTGATTTATTTTAGACAATCACAAATCACCGTCAAAAGAAATGATATCTCACATTTCAAATACATCAAACTCCTTATGCATCATCCATCATTCTTTTCGATCTTCGCTGCTATATCGAAGATTCGCCATTTCTTCTTTTTTTGCAGAACTTGCCTGGCTTGTCTTGTCTAAGCATTTTTCTAGTATTTGCCCTTTGATGAACAGCCTAGCAGTGAGTAGCATATCCATATTTGCCGTGATTATGCTTGAAGAGTGAGTTATATTACCCCATTTTTCTTCCTAATCTTCTTCTTCTTCTACTGCCTCCAACCCTGTAATGATATCATACTGTAGTTTCATTTGGCAGTTGGCAGATCATTCTTTCATCTGGTCAGCATTGCATTTTCCCTGGAATTCATTCAGACTTCTTTCCCTGCTATTTTCCTACTTATTATTCTTTTGATAAGATTTGCATTTCTTCTGTACTGCCTATATTCAGAAATGAAATTTATTGTTTGTGTTATTATGGCATTGCCTTCCTTCATCCTTTAGTGGTATCCATGCCAATCTCAGGATGTTTTTGTACTTTCCTTTATGTGAGATATTATAAATGGGTTCTCTTGTGTGGATATTATTTTGACATAATTTAAAATAAATCAAAATCAAATAATTAAGAATAATATTAATTTATTATAATTAATTGATTTCTAATTTGTTTTCAATTAAAAAAATATGAGTTATTTTATTTGAAAAGTTAAATTTATTATATTGTTAAAGAGTAAAATTATTTCATTAATTATATTTTTAATTTTGAAAAGAATATAATAAAAATTTAATATATTATTATTTTACTAAAAAATAAAGTGAGTTATAATTAAAAAAAATATATAATAAACTTATTTTTATAGGAATATATAATATAATATTATGTTGAATAAAGTACAATTAACAGCAAGTTAGTGAGTAATAATTATTCTTAGATGTATATAATTATATATTTTCATTTTCATTTTCATTTTATATTTATTAAACTTAATGAATAAATTAAAAATGATGATTTATAAAAAAATTTATTATAATTTTATTCATTATTTACATTTTTTATAAATAATATAGCAAATTTATTTTATAATGATAAAAAATTAAATAGAAACAAAATAGATCTTGCACTAATAAGCTGACTGAGGAAATTAGAAACGGCTGCTTCTGCAACGAACATTAACCCTTGCAGCAGGGATCGATTTCTCTGGTACATTCTCTCAGTAATACCATGGCAAGGAAGCGAAAGGCAGCAGCTGTACCAACCGCCGAAGCAACCGAACCTTCAAAAAAGCAACAGCTTGTGCAAGAAGAAGCTCAACAGCAACATAGTTTAGAAGAAGAAACGGAGGAATACGAGCAAGTTGTTGAAGAAGAAGTCGAAGAAGATGATGAGGTTGAAGATAACAAAGAAAATCATATAAATACTAATCGAGAAGAAGAGGAAGAAGACGACGATCCTGTAGAGAAGCTTCTAGAACCATTTGGAAAAGATAAGTTAGTAAATCTGATTCGTGAAGCTGCAGATATTTACCCCGATGTTGCTAATCGCGTACGGGAGATAGCCGACGCCGATCCTTCCCACCGTAAGATATTTGTCCACGGTCTTGGGTGGGATACCACTGCTGAAACCCTAATTAATGCGTTTAAGCAATTCGGAGAGATTGAGGATTGCAAAGCGGTGTGCGATAAAGTTTCGGGGAAATCAAAAGGTTATGGTTTCATTCTATTTAAGAAGAGGAGTGGTGCCCGAAAAGCTCTAAGGGAACCTCAGAAGAAGATTGGTAATAGAATGGCTGCTTGTCAGTTGGCTTCGCTTGGTCCTGTTCCGGCACCAAGTTCTTCGCAGCAGCAGCCAGTCGTACCTGATTACACGAGGAGGAAGATTTATGTTAGTAATGTGGGGGCGGGCTTGGATCCTAAAGAGCTTACTAATTTCTTTTCCAAGTTTGGTGAGGTTGAGGAAGGACCATTGGGGCTAGACAAGGTGACTGGCAAGCCGAGAGGCTTTTGTTTTTTTGTGTATAAGAGTGTAGAAGGTCTTAAGAAAGCTCTTGAAGAGCCTCACAAGAATTTTGGGGGTCATCTGTTACATTGCCAGAGAGCTGTTGATGGCCCGAAACTTGGTAAATCTCAGCAGCAGCAGCATTATAATGTTCAAAAATCGCATTTTCAGAGGAATGGTAATCCTGGTTATGGTGGCGGAACTTCTTCTGGTCCGGCTCACTTAATGGCCCATTCTGCACCTGGGATTGGTTTTAACGATGGAACTGCAGGAGCAACTCCTTTAGACCCTGCACTTGGACAGGCATTAACAGCCTTGCTTGCTGGTCAGGGTACTGGCTTGGGGCTTAATCTATTTGGAAATTTGGGTTCCACTGCTGGAGTGCCCGGTGCCACTCCTGCAATGCAGAGTGCATATGGTAACCAGTTTGGATACGAAAACCAGGGAGGGATTCATGGCACCTATCCAAGTCAGCCGGCTGGCCAGGGTAGTTCTGGAAGAGGACAGCATGGTGCTGCGCAATATGGTGGTGTCGGATCTTACATGAGTCACTAGTTCGGTAAGATATGCATGTTAAATTTATCATGCGGAGTTTTTTGTTTATGATTTAAGAATTAGTTTCATTTCATTGAGAAATGTAGTTGAATTCACAGCGTAGGGCATTCTTATAATTCTGGAAAGACTTCTGTTAAGTATGCTCATTTTTAAGAAGTTTGAAATTTGCTATTAGCTATTTTATGTCATCTCTGACAATTAAGAGCAATCTTAGGAAGATAGGTAACTTTCTTTTTTTTTTTGTATCTTCGAGTCATCATTCTTTCAATTTTGTATTTTAAATTTTTTACCGATTTCGCATGGAGTTGATGCTAGTTTAT
This sequence comes from Dalechampia spathulata, assembly GCA_948192965.1. Classification (NCBI taxonomy): domain Eukaryota; kingdom Viridiplantae; phylum Streptophyta; class Magnoliopsida; order Malpighiales; family Euphorbiaceae; genus Dalechampia; species Dalechampia spathulata. Next base: position 80,242 of record CANYBF010292117.1, read on the forward strand.
TCTACCAAATCAATGATCTTATTTGTAGTAATTCTATGATGCTATTATCAAACAGATCTTTTAAATTGTAATTTTAGCCTCTTTTTAACTTTTGATGTTGTTTTCGAATTGTTGTTTTAATGTTTTCCTACTCATTTTGCAGATCCCATATAACTGCTTGCATCAATCTTTGCATGTAATCGCCTACTGATTCTTCTCAAGTTTATGGAGCTTATGCAAGTGAAGTCTTTCAAAACATGAACAAATGCTACTTTTACTTGATAGAAAGACTCTTTAATGTATTTCTTTCGCTTCTATGAGCTTTTTTATTTCCATATTTCCTTTAATCACAAAAATATTGTATTTTGAGACCAAGTGCTTGGTTTAAAATCTTCAGCAACAAATCTACTACTTTCATTGATCACGTGCACTGGCCGTGAGTGAGATTGAACAGAAATATTTTACTTGGTTTCACTCTTTGGAATTTCCATTTTAAAATGTTCTTCGGTACTTTATTTGTTTGATTGCAGAATGAAGTTTGTTCCATTACTCAAGGTTTACTAGTTTTGCACATTGTGCTATGTGTTCTGAAGTGGAAATACATTATTTTCTAGAAGTATTACTGTGCATGTTTTTAATAAAATTATAACTGTCTTATCATGTTGCACGTGAATCTCTGTTATCGGATCAGCAAAGACCCAGATCTTAGATAGTTTATAAAAATTTTAGTGCTAAGCTTTAGGTAGTTTAAAAATTTTACTGCTAATTTTATTGCATGTTGAGCATCAAGTTTTATTGATAACTTGCTGAAACAGTATGCAGTTGGGTGAATTTATATGAACTGTTAAAACATCTGTTAATTTTCTATGATGATTTATGAAAGTTATCTTCATTTTTGACAGCTCTCTTTACGGGTGTGGGTTTTATGAAACAGCAATTTCCCCCCTATATGGCAATGCTTTTATCTTTCGGCTTGTGTTTATGTTGTGCCATTGCTTCTGGAGGAGCCTTGAAACATTTTAGTGACAGATTTGTGAGGAAAGGATTATGTTCAATGCTCTTGAATTATTCTTATTATTATTGTAATAGAATGAAAATTTTCAAAATTGTAAGGTTTGAATTATCTCACATTACAAAAGAGTTGGATTGGCCAGTCGATGCCTCACATCTTATTTGATATCACTGGCTTGACTTAAAGAGGATGAAAATTTAAGCTTTTGTTAATTTTTTAAAATTTCTACTCTTTTGATGTTCACCTCTTCAAGGCATTCCCGCCTATGCTTGTCCTTGCGCCTAGGCTTTTGGACCATCTCTTGCCTGATGCCTCTGGAGCCTTTTCAAACAGAGTGCCACATCTACCTTTTATCTTATACATTCTTTTTAACTTCTATCCATTCTTATAGGCTCCCATGTGCAACAAAACATTTTCATTTTGATCATTCATTTTTACCCAACACTATCATATTTCATAGCAGATCATATAATTGTTCAATAAAACTTATCTTTCAATTTGACTGTAATCTTGCAGTTAGATAGAACACTTGATGGATTCTTCATCCAGCAGAACCTGATTGGATCCTATATCTACTAAAATCATCATCATCACACTCACCCATCTTCTTGGAGGATTGAACCAAGGAATTTAAAGTGGGTATTTTGATGTAAGGTCATGCCATCTGAAGTAATTCCAACATTTTTCACACGATTTCCTTTAAACTTGCAACCAATACTACTGTATTGGAAGGGCAGTAATTGCTGCAGATGATTTGTGCTGCAGAAACACTGAGAAGGCAAGTACGTCACCTTTGCTGATATGATTACCCTGCAATCTTCTCTAAGTAACACTGAGAAGGCAACAATGATCAAGATGATAATCATTAGCAGACATCATTTTGTAATGATGAATGGACTAATTGTCTCATTTGGGGGTCGTGATCATGTAATGTAAACCTTTTGTTTTCTTATTTTATTTTTAACTCATCTTTGATGGTGAGGTCCAAGTCTCTGACACCAAGTGGCTGCTGCGAAGACAGATGGAGAGAGATGCATAATGACACAACAATGTCGCCATAAAGCTTGTAGTTAAACTTGGAGGATTGGTGTTTTCATCCGTTGATCACAAAGGCCGAAAGAGTCTTCTTATTATAATTGGAAATAGCTTCCTTGTCATTCTCGACCGACCACGAACAGGTAGCAAGCAGGTACTTTCTAATTTGAAATCTTTAGATATGCATTATATGGATTAAACTTAAAATGAAGGGTTGGATTAATTTTTTAAAATAATTAAATTGTGGTATATTGGATATTTTTAATTTAATATAAATTTCAGGAGTAAATTAATCTAAAATAGTAAATATTAAAGACTTTCATACTAATATTATGAAACATTTAACGATTTGGAAATACAATATTAAAATATAATAATCTAAATTCAAAAAAATTAAAAAATATTACTTTGTAAAATATAATTTTTTAAATATTAATAATATTATAAAAAAATACAATCGATGCTTTAATAAACCAATTTTAAATTACATTTGAACATTTTATGTTTCTGATATAATATTTTCTTATTTTTGTATTTAAAATCAAATAATAATTCCAAAGGGTTTGATTGTGATGAGTATATAAAAGTAAGATTTAGATTAATTATGATTTTTAAATTAAAAAGAGAGAATCCTTATCCACTTCTTGAATGGTATCTTCTGTAATAAATATCAACATTCCTTCCCACCCACATTATTTTATTTGTTAAATAATTTTAAATGAATTTTATCAAATCAAGCTTCAAATAACTCATAAACAGCTTGACATAATCGGTTATTTCATTTTAATTTCAAAATAATTATATATTTTATAATAATATTGAAATTTTTTTAAAGATTTTATAAAAATAATAATTTGAAAAAATAAATTAAAATTATTATTTTTATAAATTTGTTAAAAAAGTATTATTTTTACAATTTTTATAAAATAATTTATGTTTTCACGAATTTTAAAATTTCCTTTTGAACTTTCACATGAAACATGATATTATATTTGAAAGATTGATTGTGTTATATTTTTGGAATATTACATTTAATTTTTATTTTCCCTATTTATATATACTTTTTTTTTTCTTACATGTAAAGACTTTGATGGGTGGCAGCGAGGGATGGGAGTTTTTTTTTTTAAAAAACTAATATAATTAAATTATTAGTTATTTATTTAATTATGAATAAAGAATTTCATAAATCAACTTCGTTTCTCTTTACCTTCTGCTTTTTATTGCACGCCTAATCACCTTTCCTCTCTCTTCCTCTTTAACATTAAAATATTAATAATAATAATTCGAGGAGTTTGACGTCCAACTTTACCATAAATAAATTATAGTTTATTATTATATAATTAATTAATTAATTAGAAAACTAAACTTTAGTGTTGTTTTTATTTGTCTGTTTCCTATTAACCTAGCTCGAAAATTAAAATTTTAATTTTGATATAAAAAATTATGAAATATTTATAATTAAATGAAATTAAGAGGAATATGTATAATATTGATAATTTTATAATCTAATGATACAAATATTTTTATAAAATTTTAAGAATGAAATTCAAGTTTATATTATCATTAGAGATGATAAAAAGCTATCAAAAATTGATCAAATTAATGATATTTGATAATTTTGATTTGATTTTTTTTTTTTTGCTGCATGCATGCTAGGTATTCAAAATGATTTTGCTTTATATCAATAATAATGTGATTTTTAATATTTGTAGCTGGTGTAAGTTTGATTTTCAATTTATTATATTTAATTTAAAATTTGAATATTTAAGTATGATAGATGGAAATAATAAAAGTAAAGAAAAAGAAAGGAATTAATGAAAGAGTTGTACAAAAGAAGCAGGAGTAGAAAAGGAATGTTCAATGAAATAAAAAGGGTAAAGGTGGAAACAACATGGCAAGGGCTATGTAATGTAGTGGTAGCACCAACCCACAAAAAGCCTTCTAATTAAAGAAATCCAATTAACTAAAATGCATGCCGTATGGGACCCCACTCACGCCCCCACAACCATTAAAAAGCAATATCCCCCTTCCAAGTCAACCTCCAAACCACAATAACCCATATCAATTATTTCATTCAAATTCCTTTTTCATTTTTCTAAAAAATAAATTCCGTTATTTTGATAAATTAATATGTAATTTTAAAAAATTATTTATAGTTTTATTTTTTTAAAATTTAATCCATCATTAATTTATAATATTTTAAAGAATATCATTTCCTTTCATCATTGTCATATGAAATTCATTTAAAATTAGAAGACTCTTAAATTAAAGTAAAAAAATATATATTATTAATTCTTATATCAAAATTTTAAAATGAAACTTAAAATAAAATAAAAAATTAATTAATGAATATTGGTAGGAAAAGGAGTAGGATATATTTTCAAATTTGATGCATAAATGGATCATATTTTGGAAAGGCAAAAATCAAATACTATACCTATTAAGTTGAATTCAATAAGATAAAGTTCCAAATATAAATATAAATATGATTTTATAATAAATTCAATATTGAATTTTTGGGTAAAACGTGGGTTCAAAAATGGACAAATCTTATCATTATCCCCACACTCTCCCATTGTCTGTTTTTTTTCTTTTTTTTTATATATATATATATATTTATGCATTATTTTAGAAAATGAAAATATATTAAAACTTAAAAATTTATTTAAATAATTTAAAAAATTATTGGGATTTTAGAGATATAAAATTATAAATTTATTTTTTAAAATAATATAAAATACTCATATTATTGGATTGTAATATGATGGGTCAAAATTCTAATCTTATGGAGGTAATAGTTTTAGCACGTAAGACAAAGTTGTGGTGTGTGAGCGAGTTTGATGCGCACTAAGCTTAAATGTCACCACCACATATTTGTAAGAACCTCTATAACTCAACAGCAGAGAGCATCCGATGATCACCAAACCCACTTTACAACGACAACAACGCTCTTTAATTTTTGAAATTCCCATTCATAAAAAATAAATAAATTAAATTTATTTATCATTTATTATTCATAAACAAAGGTTAATAAATGGCATTAAAATCCTACATACTTGACCAGCTATAGCTGCCTGCTGCCACCTATTTATTATTAGCATTTATTTTAGTATAAGATTAAATAAATAAATAGATAAAAGAAGCGGAAAAGGGCATGTGAAAGGGAGGGTTGGGTCGGGTGAATCACACACCGCGCGTCCATGATTCTCATTAATTATTTTTCCTTTTTCATAAATAATAATAAAATAAAAATATGTAGTTATTATGAAGGCAAGATCGTCGCCTTGGAAGATGCAATGGAGCCTTTGATCTCGCCTTCATCCATTCCCCCCTCTATTCTACTCTTCCCTTCGCTGCACTGCTTTAGCTGTAAAGTTACTCGTTAATTATGATCCCATGTGCCTATTTTTATTAATTTAAATGAGTTATTATTATAAAGCAAGCAATCAATTACCGTAATCATAATGATAATATGCTTCAAACTCCTGTTAAACGTCATAATCCCCAAGACCCAATTTGGAATTGCAATCGGAAGAGTTTGATTGCATCCACCAATATCTTATCTATTAATATCAAAAAAATATCATTAAGTATATAAAATTTACATGTAAGAACAAAACCTCATCCCATTAAGCTATCAAAACAACAAAAATTGCCTCCATTATTATTCCTCTTTCTTTTTTTTTTCTCATATTCTGTTATATATAATCATCTCTAGCAATCTCTATAAACGTAAGAATCTTCTTCACATGAACATATGTGCCTCATTATTATTCGATTCACATCATTATTACCATTGCCACGTTGGATTATTTGATAGTTGTCCCACCTCCCTGAGTTTGATTCGCTGAGTGAACTCGCTTCTGGGATCGACTCCGCCCATGTCATCAAGTCTACGTTCTTCAATACATGCCCATTGCTTACCAGCTGACTTAGAATTGCTGTCTCGCTAACCCCGCTTTTTTTCTTGTGTTGCATGGCGACTCGTGCTATATCCGTTAACATTGCGCTTGAAAACCGTCTAATTCCTCGAGCTCCACCCATCATTATTGCTGGGTTCACTTGAGAATGAGACTGAGTTTTGTCCGAGTTTCGTCTCCCATGCTTGGTTGAGACGGTGCTCTCCTGCTTTGTTGTAATGTAAACTGACTCGGGACTTCGATTCCTGACCCGGGTAAAAGGGTCGGCGAGTAACAACAATTTTTTAACATCAATTAACATTACGTGCTTGAAATTCCTTCTGAGTCGACCGAGTAACATGGGATAACAAGCCCACCGTTTCAAACTCATTGGTACATGATCCAAGAATCCATCAAGTGAGTTCTCAGGATCAAGCTCACTCGCTTCGAACCCAACAATCGATCCATAACTCAATCGAGTCGACTCACTGTCAGGACTTTCATCCGACTCATTGAAATTATTGACCCGTGATCTTTTCCCCCATAAAGGCTCGGCCACCTCTTTCTTCCCATGCTTGACGAACTGAGTCACGTCAAATTTCAACCTAGCTGGGGCCACCGACACCGAGTCACGACTCGTACTGTTGAGTTTCTTGTAGTATTGAACGAGTTTCAAGAACGAGTCGTTCTCTTCTTCGATCAAACCTTCAAATCTTGAAGCTAATAAAGAAGAACCGAAAATGAAAACGACGTCAGCTTTCGCTGTAACACCTGACCTATGCAACAGACGCAAGAAAACCCTGAATTCATCTTCCTTAGTATCTTCTACAACATGGGCAACAACAAGATCACTCATAGCTTTTGTCCCACGAAAATAAAGCTGACCCATTCCTTGCAATGCAAAAGACGAAGCAAATTCACGTCCATTACCGCCATTGTTCTTATTTTTCCAAGAGAACCAAAAACTATTTGACTTGGTGGAAAGCGCTTTATGGGTTCCGGTAGTACCACTGTTAGAAACAGAAAACTTCTCCGGGAGCAACCTCCGATGGGTTTTAAGGGCGTTTGTAGGGTTGGGAATGGTGGGTTCGAAAGTGGAGAGAGTGAAGAGAAGGAAAGTAAGGAAGAGCAAAAGAGCACAGATAGATAAAGTGGATTGCGTTTTAGTAAGAATGGGGTTATTAGAGTTGGTTCTGTTGATTATTTTTGTGCTACTGTTAGAAGTGGAAGAGGATGAAGATGGCGAGGACAAGGAACTAGCTTTGTCGACTAAGCTGGCGGTGGCGGTGTTATCGTCGGAGAAGAAGACGAGGAGCAGCCCCATGCCCCAATTTTCGTTGCTGGTCTTGGCTTTAGACTTTGCAGTGATTCCCATGTCGGTGCTTGTTCTGGGTTGGGAATGCGCTTACCTCTCAACTGGCAGCCAGCCTTTAGTGTCTGGTTTGGCTAAATTCTTTTTAAATTCAACCCTTCCTTTTAATTTCGGCTTGCCTTTTTATTATTTTTATAACAAAATTGTAAGTTTATAATTCCCATTTTTCATATTTATTCATTAAATTTTACTCTACTAAATGTCCGAAAAATCTTTTTTTTTTTATGACAATAATCAATATCAATTTTTTATGTTTTAGAAAAATATTTTAAAATTTTATTGTAATTTGGTATTTTATTAATCTTTTTTGGCCAGAGAAAGAAGAGCATCCAAAACCAAGTTGAAAAGGAACTGCTTCCATCGTATTACAACTAAACTAACCTCACAATTCGTTACTCGCTTACTAATTAATGATGTCTTGATTTAGTAAATACAGTAATTAATTAGATCTCTTACGCTTTAAACCGTCGAAGGAAATGAATTTCACGGAAAGGTATAAAAGATTCATGCAAATACCGCTGTTTTTTGACATTAGTATTATATTTTAATTTATTAGTATAATGTGTTTAAGATTATTTAAATATGATTAAAAATTTTAACAATTCCAACATCAGATACAACTTATTTAATTTAATTTACTTATATGATATATAAGTCAAATTAATATATATAATATAATTATCTCATAAAATTAAAATTAAAATTAAAAAATAATAAAATTTCAAAATAAATAAACCCATAATATCTAATTCAATTTATCATTTCATTAAGAATTTTCATATTAACATGATGGATGGACTTGGAAATTTTGGGATTAAAAATATTCATTTGTTTTCTTAAAACATTTTAATGATATTTTAAAATTATTTTGATGATAAATGAATTACTTAAAATTATTAGCATATAAATAATATTTAATAATTCAAAAAATTCTGAATTTTGATAAACAGATTTTAAGAAATTTAAATCGAAAAAACCTTGATGTGAATAAAATAATACAAATAAATAATTTTTAACTATTTTATATTATTTCTGTACGGACAAGTTTTCTGATTGGGAAATGAGATACACGCGTGAGAGTTTGGGGGTACTAGATATTTTCCAAACTGCTATAAGGAGCAAGATCTGACGGGTGAGATCAACTGAAGATTGACGGGTCCCAACAGAAAGATTTTTTAACTAACGGTGGATCTGAAAGGGAAGGTTCCATGAACTTGAAATGAACACGTGGGTACTTGTAGGAAGTAATGTTTCATTGGAAAATGCAAATTTCTTGGCTGGTCCTGGCTGTTGAGGATAATTTGAGGAAGCTGCCTATGTCGGCTACTTCCCGTTTTATTCAAAATAAAAACAAATTAGCTTGATTCCACAATTTGGTCAAACCATTAATATTTTCATTTTTTAATAATTTCTAAATATTAAAAATCCATTTAAGCCCCAAATAAATTTTTCTGAAAAAAATAAAATAAAATTTGGTCCATTGATGGTGTAGAGAGGGACATGTGTCCCTTCTTTACCTACCAAACCATTAAATTAGATACTTACAATATTTATTCACTTTTATTTATTTATTTATTCATTTATATTAATTTTACTCTATTTCATATTCAACTGCTAATATTATTAACAAATAATATCACATGATTTAAAGCATAAAGCATAGTTAATAATTATATTTTTAATTTATATTTTTTTTATCATAATATCTTTTTAAGCATAATTTTTATATTTATATCTTTAAGTAAATACATTTTCAGGTAAAAATTAAGTATTTCTCGTACTTTTCATTTCACATTCATTTTTTCGCTCATTTCATGCATTTAAACCATTTAACTATAGAATTTTACATTTTATAACATATTTTGTTAGTTTCATGCATCTTAATCTTAATCATAGTCATTTTTCTCATGTAATTATTGTATATAAAGTCATTGGCTCATGTTTTAAAAGGTTAAAAGGGTAATTTATGCATTAAATTTATATTTTCAGATAGCACGAGTTATGTTGGGTGGTGCAATATGAATCATGTTAGCCTCAAATTGACATGAATTGTTAGATATTTGATCAACACGAGTTATGTTATAAGCTTAATATGACTTGTATTGACTTTTTTGATCCTGATTTTTCATGCATTTTTACTTTGAATTGAAATTATTTGATCATTTTTTGAATGATCAATATAATACATATGAAACAACTAAAGTTTGTGCAATTTTACAAGAGATATAGGGTATAAATTAAAGGTTTAATAGAGGTAGAACTTGATTATCATTATTACGATTAACTTTTCTTTTTTTCTATTGCATAATATTTTTTAGGTTTAATTAGGGTTTTCATGATGTATTTCATTACTTAGAAATTTTCTTATGTGAATTTTCTAGAAACTCAATCAGGTTAAGGTTTATTATCTGATTTAATCTTCTTTTAATCTTTGTTATATTTAGTTTTACTTCAAGAAATTGAGTAAAGCTTTTGGAGATGTAAGGTCAAGAAGGAGACAATCATAAGCGAAGAAGATGAGTCATGAAGTAAATGATTCATGGTAATTAATATTAATGGCTGTATTTCTCAGCAATATTTTGTTACTTTTCATTCTCTTTAATTTCATTATGCTTTAGAATTTTTTAAACATAAGGTTGAAACCTATGTTATGAACAAAATGCTATTTTCTATTTTAACAATTTATTTCTTATTCTATATATTATTGGGTTGAAATTATTTATTATGGTGTTGTACTTGTTAAAAAGGGCTCTTTAATTAGTTCAAACACTAATTGATTGGTTAGCTTTGAAAGAAGATTTAACCAAATTGAAGAAACATACAAACACGATTAGGTTAATTGTCTAGATATATAAGTTAATTTGATAAAAGGTTTCACTGTAGTAAGTGAGCTAAATCATTAAAGCTAACCTAGCAATCATGAAAGTATATGTTAGTTTGTTTTTAGTAGGTAATTAATTGCTTCAAATAATAATTTTTACATAAAAGTATTGTCTTGATGAATATAGAATATGATTGATTATGGATTATGAGTTTATGTTTGAGCATGATTTTAACCCTACATCATTGTATAATATGTATATTAAACTTAAATAATTTGTATGTTTATTACTTATGATAGATAATTAACAAACGATTAAACATATTGTTCATCTAAACAATTGAGGAAATTAATTAAATTAATGAACTATATATAAATTTAAAATTTGTTGAATTCATAACATTAAATATAATTCATACTAATATTTAATCAATAAATATTTTTTTATTGTAAGAAATTAAATGCTAAATTTAATCTAAAATCTAAATTTAATTTTAGATGTTTTGATATCCATATGCAATATAAAAATATTTAAAGGAGTTTGATGTAATTTTATTTATTTAAAAATTATATTAATTCATTAATAAGACAAAATAAATAATGTTATGTTTATATTGATTTGTTAATTGATAATATATTGTATGATATCATCAATGATTTAAAGTATATAATATATAATATACTTTTGTTATTATATTTAATGTTATATATTGATTCGTGGCACATTTACATATCCATATATTTAAATACACATTTATAATTGCATTGTATTAAAATTTACACTTTTGATGTAAATTGATTTTTGACATTACGTGAATCGGTGTAAATTAATAAAAGCTTAATTTATTAACCTAAGTTGGCACCCTTTTATATGTTTTTTATATGGTGCTATGAAAATTTAAAGAAGGAATTGAAATTACGCTTAATCTTTAAATAAGATTTATTTAATAAAACTTCATTGCATAAGATCTAGAGGATGCTCATTTTAGGTTAAAACGTGATAAAATTAGCTTACTAGTCATATAATTTAATAATTTATAAAAGAAAAGATAAAATGAATTTATTATTTTAAAATATTTTATTATATCATCATTATTTAATTATAAAATTATATATTTAAATATTTTATTATTCCATTATAAAATTATAAAATTATATTTTTAAATATAAGTAACAACTCATTTGACAAATTTTTATTTATCTGATTATAAAATTAAACTTTTCACGTAAGTTGTGAAATTCTTAGAACCGCTGGCAACACGTGCGATTTATAGTGGTTCGGCCAACTCTTGCCTACGTCCACTTTCTCCTAAGCCTCAACTTATGGTTCCACTAAAATCAATCGATTACAATCAGGATTCTCAATCGAATCCACTACCCCAGTGTTTTCAAGGCTTGCACTCTAACCTTTACAATTTCAATCTCACAAACAACTTAAAATACAAGTTAATCCCCAATGGATTAATCTCATACTAATCCCATAAAGATTAGGATTACAAACAAAAAGCAATTGAAGAAACAAGCTTGAAACTTACTTGTGACAGATGAATATTGCTCAAATACTAATGCTTTGCAAGTATATTTTTGTTAGAAATGAAAGTATATAAGTTGTTATTAGAAACTAGCCATTTCTCATACTTTAAAACCTAATTTCTAAGTCGCGTACGGCCGTACTATATTTGTACACCCGTACGAATTCAAAACTATCCATTAGAAAATGGGAGAGAACTGTGGTACGGCCGTACCATCACTTGGTACGCCCGTACCAATCCAAGTTTCCTGACAAACAATTTTCCTGCTAGTTCGCGTACGGTCGTACTACCCATTAGTACGCCCGTACCGAAGCAGGTTTCCTGACAAACCAAATTCCTGCGAGTTCGCGTACAGCCATACCAACCAATGGTATGCTCATACCAAACTCAATGGAATAATACTCACTAGGTACGGCCAGCCGTATGGCCGTACCACACACAAACGAAAGTTGGTACACCCGTACCAAACATGGTACGCCCGTACCACATTAAAAACACTTAGAAAATTGCAAATAACTTAAATTGACTCACACGAGACTCAACAATCAAAACCTATGATCTAACAGTATGTATTTAATAATACATTAATCTAAGTATATTTGATTATATGGGTATTGATAAATAAATTGCATCAATTTTTTTAATTATTGAAATTATATAATAAAAAATTTAATATAATCATCATTATATGATATCCTTCATTGCATCCTATCAAACATAATCTAAATGTTATGAGCTTAAAGAAATTGATTCTTACCTTCAACTAAGATTACTTTACATTCTAAAAGATGTTACCATGATATTACATATAAAATTAATCATTATTCTCCCTTGTAGAATGTTAGAAGGGGATAATGACAAATTTAGTATTTCTACTTTAGTAATTTTTCTATTTGGATGTCTAAACTTTTTTTTTCTAATAATAAAGTATCTAAATCATCATATTTAGTATTAATTTGGTTCTACGACCAAATTTCCAGTGGCTAGAACATAAAAAATTAATAAAATGACAATATTACTCTTATTCTTCAATATCCAATACCTAAATTAGAGTTTACCTTTAAATTTTTATAAAATAACTCAAAAATGCATATACATAAATACAATCTATACAAAAATATGAGTGTGTATATAAACCTAATACACACACTCAATTTCTTCAAAAATATCATAATATAAACCTAATTTCTTCAAAAAGGCATCTTATTCTTATCAATTTCTTCAAAATTATCACAATATAAACCTAATTTGGAGTGCAAGTACTTAAGAAGAAAGGTAATATTTTCATTTTATAGATCTTTTATGCTTGGATCATTAAAATCTGTTCATAGACACTAAATTAATACTAAATAAGGTGGCTTAGATACTTTGACACAAATAAAAAAAATGATTAAAGTAGAGATGCTAAATTTATCATTTTTATCTTTAGAAACAACTTATTACATATCATGTGCTACCTCCACATGAGGGTAGCATGTCTAGTATAGAATTATTTGAAATTTTTGTCTAAGATATTATGAAGAAGAGCATTGTAAAGAAGAAGTACTAAAAATTCATATTATCTTATGATATTTTTTACAGAGAATGTCCGACTTCAAATAATCATAAATTTAATTATAAAATTGAAAATATTATACATTTTTATGGAAAAGTTTGATCTAGCTATCACAATTTTATGATTTTGATAAACTTCAAATTCTATCTTTAAGCTCCAAAAAATCAAAATGCTTTATTCATTATATTTGCAAAACAATATTGTATAAGAAATCAAACTTGTCTTATAAAACACATGAAAACACTTTACAAAACATTATCAACAATTTTCGTAGATTTGGAGTACATGTTTATGTTTTACATTTTAAATTAAATGATTAATTTAATTATTATTATTATTATTATTATTAAATATTTTAATTTTGAACTATGTTATACAAGATCACACTTAAATTCAAATTTTCTTATTTTATTTAATATACTTTTATATATTATATTTTTATTTAATATATATATAATAATATATATAAAAATATGTTATATTTTATATTATATATATTATTACTATTTATAATGTATTATATATTATACATTTTAGTTTATGTATTTTAATATTTAATTGAATTATATTTAAGTAAATTAAAATTTAAAATTATTAAAATTAAAATTAGAATTTATAATTATTTTTTGATTTTCTTTTCATTTTTATTTAATTTTATTTATTTAAGTTATATAAGATCACATTTAACAATTACTTCCTTCATCTCACAAAAATAGGTTCTTTTTGTTTTTAATTGTCCCAAATTATAGCTCACTTTTTTCTGATAAAATAGTAACATGTTAAATCTCTGTTATATTATTCTTTAAATCATGTTAAAAATTGAAACATAACTACTAATCTAATGATTTTATTCTCTTTAATTATTAGAGTAAGATTATAATAGAAAGTGTTGGCATGTAAAAGGGTGTATCTTAGCATGCATAATTATTTAATAAGTTTTAAATTTATAATCCTTATATTGTAATCACACCACCGCAAGAGTACAGATCACGATTACAACTTAAGGGTATCATTCTCTAGGACCAAAAGTAGCTAAGTGCTAATTATTGATTTCATCGATTATTTAAGCAATTCAACATTCAAATATAATATAAAGTTTATTAAATTAACTAAATCATTAATCAACTAACATAGTATACATAATGTATAATTAATCATAGGGATAGATGAATATGAATATAAACAAAACTTTCCATTAATAGTCTAATTACCAACTTCAAAGTAGTGTTTTAATATAAAGTTCTTTCTTTCAAAAGGGATTTTATCTACTAAAGCTAAACTAACACTCTACTTTCGTGACTGCTAAGTTAACTTTAATGATTAAGTTCTATTTTTACACCTTATGCCTCTAAATTAATTAACTCTTATGTCTAGGCAATTATAATTTAGTGTTCCTAAGTTTATTCAGTTAAGTTAAACCTTCTTTCAAAGCGATTAACAGAACTAGTTCAATGTTTTCATGTTAAAATGACATGTTCTAACAATCAAACATCATTGACATGAATCGCAACTTAAAAACATGAAGAAGTAAATAGATTCATAATAGAAACGAAATTAATTTTGTTCAAACATCATTCACTCCTTACAAACTACTATCAAACCATAATTAAGATCAGAATAAAGTAAAAGAACATGTAGAGTAAAGAAAACACAACCATAAAGAGTTTGAAACTAAAATAGAAGAAGATAGAAATAAAGAGAAACTTGGATCAACTCTGCTACTACTGCTATTCTCTTCCACTCTTCATGACTCCTCTTCATTTACTTCCTCAATGTCTTGATGAAAGGCTCTGATAGAAAAAGTTTTTAAAAGAAGATTAGTAACAAAGCACACACTCTTTATCTAGTTTTGTCTCTATCTCCCCTTAAACCCTAAAATCCTAACCTAATTCTCTAATAATGCTTGATGCCTCATTCTGACGATGTGGAATAATTACCCTCCAAAATCCCTTAATTTTCTACCTTATATCACACGTAAAACTCCTAGAAATAGGGTATTTTCATATGTACTATCATGACCCTTCAAAAAATGATCAAATAATTTCAATTCAAGGTTAAAAAATATGAGAAATAATGGTCAAAATGGTCCATATGAGTCTTGTGGCTCCTCACACAAGCTATGTGAGGCTCGTATGATGCATAAATGGCACAAAATGAAGGAACGAGGGGTACAAGACTTGTGTCAACCTTCACACAAATTGTATGAGACTCAATCATGACAAAAAGAAATGGGATTTCAAAGGGTGAAACATGCCTAACAAGAGTCGTGTGACTAAATCACAACTCGTGGGATCTAGATCTAGCATATTATTGCATTAATGCATGAAATGAGTGTCAAATACTACAGAATATGCAAATCTAAAGCTAAACATAATTGAATTAAAAATTAAAGTGGAATGACATGTAAGAATTTAATGGCAAAACTAAAATGACATATAAATTATGCAAGATATATGAAGAAAATGCATGATTTTATGCTAATAATGTAATATATGAATGTGATGCATGAAGTATTATATTATATGCTTATGTTTGAAGGGAAAAATATGAAAAATATGAAAAATAATGCTTGAGAGGACATTATAATAAAGAAAAAAATATAAGTTAAAATAATGATTATCAGAAAGAATGTATTTAAATTTACCTTTTCAAGTGAAATAATTAATATTTTTTAAATCTTAATAAAATTAGAAATAAGTTTATCTTTAAATGATAGAAGGAGTGTTATCTAATAGCTAACTAGTATTGAAATAACTACCCATTGCTATAATCAATTGAGATTAATTATGTTTAATTACCTTAATTGAAAAAATTTTGGGTTTGCTTTGTGCTCTATTTACGGAAGAAAGAGGATTTGCAAATCCGGTCATAAATAAGTCATCACGTTAATTAATTATTTAAATTTGATTTAGTAAACATTTATTTAAATTTATTTAATAAAATTTATTTAATAAATAAGTTGAATTTGTTAATAATTTTAGATAATATATATATTTGTAAATATAAAAATATAAAAATATTTATTTAAATGTAATTATTTTTTAATAATAAGTATTTAAAAATATTACATAATTTCTTTTGTAATTTATATTTACTTGTAAATCTTTTCTTATGTGCTGAATAATATTTGTTTGGTGTGGATGGTTAAAGTTACAAAAATATTTTAAAATTAATTTTTATTTTTGTTTTTTAATGTTTTCCAAAATGTTTTTTTATAAAAAATATTTATTAACCTATTTTTCCTGAAACAGAAATTTTAATAAAAAATCAAAAATAAAATTAAAAAGCATATTTCCACACAATTCCAAATCAACTTAATTCAACTGTGAATGAAGGTATAATATTTGATAAAAATTTATGATCATACTTATTTAAATAAATATAAATTTATAAATTATATATCAAAAATTAAATTATTTTTATATAAATTAATAAATTAATTTATGAGGTCTAATTGAAAAGGGTAAGTGGTAATTTGGTGAATTGAGCTATATTCCATGTCACTCGGAAACAAGACATCCATATAACTACAAGTTGGATGTTATCATTTTTTCATATATTTGATGGAAAATGGAATACAATCAATCAAAATAGTAAATGGAAAAAAGGCTCATTATGGTGAGACCAGGCGCCCATCTCCCCGGGAATAACAAAAAATCTGCCACAGAAGAACATCATCTTGTATTAGTTCTATACATTTTCCAGGGAATTCAGCATCGCATAGAAAACCTCTCCCCCCGTAAAATTTTGATCAAAAAGAGAAAGAAAACGGCAGCTTAGAGCTCTTTCATTGCTTGGTCGTGATGTGTAATGGTTGCAGGGGAAGGCAGATTGATCCGAATGAATCTTCAAAAATTATGTATGCCGATGGACTACAAGAATATCTCCTTCAGGATTAGTAGAACTAACATGACGAAGCACATTATCACAAGCACCGTTGCACATTTCACCATTCCGCCTTGTTTTTGTGTTCTCTCAGCCTACAGGATGCAATCCATTTAAATATATCATTTATGTCGAAAACAAGATACAGAAGGAGAGCGAGAGAGATGGATCATAAAAGAATTAACATCACTAATGATGATAACAAAGGCAGGCAGGCACCTTCTGCAGCTGTTTAAGCCCCTCCTCAACCGTAGTTGCTACATTCTGAATATTGTAATCTATCCTATCAACAATAGTGCCCTGCTCGGAGACAAACATTCAGTAACTAGAGGATAGCAAGAATAATTGTTTGTGCATTGAAAGAAGCCAGGCGGATCCTGACCTGGTCTATTACGAGCACCGACAAATCCTTCATGATCTGAGCAAGTTCATTCACTGATTCCACAACCTGAAAAAGGAGAATTAAATGGAAATATAACTTACTTGGTTAACAAAGAGCATACTATGATGTTAGAGTTAATTTTCAGAACAGAAAGAGAGATGATCACTAACCTGTTGAATCTCTCGTTCTCTTTCGACTGTGAATGCTTCGCTCTTTTTCAGCTTGGCCATTTGATGCTTACTGAATACCTAATGTATCATTCACGCACAGTATTTTAGGCATGGAACCAGATCTGAGAATGAGCACAAACATTTTAACCATGACAATCAAACTCAATGCTTTTTACATTGATTAGATCATGTCATACTTATAGAGCTAAATAATATGTTAAGATAACAATGAACTGAGCTGGGCAGTTTCAAAACCAAATATACCATATCATCCAAACTGTCATCATCAATTCTGGATTTACTGCCATTTAGGTTCATCTCCAAATCAACCCCATCTTGTCCCTGCATGGACAATGAACAGCAATATAAGAAAATACCATACTCAACTGCTTAAGGACTGCATGATTCACAAGGCCATACCAAAATGATTACTTGCAAATCAGACATAAATGAAGGAAAGCGAGAACATTCAATTTCATATACATAATAAAGATATGCAACAAAAAAATCCCAATCACCAAAAAAGATATACAGAGATGATCTTGCATCAAGTTACAGCTCCTAGTCTCTTTTGAACAAGTTAATCTCTCATAGACTCATTTAAGAGAAAAAGATCAAATTCTTGGCAAACCTCTTTCTGTTGCCTTAGGCGCTTCAAATACATTGACTGTTTTTTTCGGAGCTCCATGGAAAGATTTTGAAGGTCAGTGGCAAGAGAGCGCTGCAAAAGAATTGTGGTAATGTAAGCAAAGTTTATAGGAGTAAACTAACATGTGACCAGTACAAGTTCTTGTGCATATGCTAACATCAATCTGAACAACTCCAATACAACACTTTGGCATTACTACATCACCAATAACCACCCGATTGTGTTAGCAATCATAGTTTCAACCATCACATGCAACTCGAGGGTTTGAGGAAGAAGTAATCTAATATCCGTAACTCTGAGAACTATAACAAGTTATTTTTGAGTAGTTGCTCAGCCAAAAGGTGTTTAGATGAAACACAGAGGAAAGTCAACTTAGAACTCATGTTGAGAACAAGAGCAACTCCTTTATTGATGAAGTAATCAAATCAACAGATCATGCTCTTGCATTAAGAAATGAAAAAGCAGCAGATTATACAGGGCTGAGATCCAACACCAACCAAAAACATACCTGTACATTTTTTCTCACATTGGAGTCCTCGGAAGGTCCAGCTGCAGACAACTGTTGTAATCTTTTCTCTGACTTCCTTATAAGAGCAGTTATCTCATGAGTTAGAGCCTCAATCATGCGTTGATCCTCCTTTCCATCTCCAAATGAAGGCATCAAAGCTTTTGCATGAGCCTTAGCTAATTCAGTCATTTTCGTACGTGCACGCTGAACATTTGCAGCTATTTCTTCTGAGACATCCACCCAAGCTGGTGGTAGACCAACCGTAAGTGCACCTTTACTGTAACAAGACAATAATGTATACATATAACATTCCTGCCACAATATTTTTTTGAGCAAAAACTACTCACAAAAATACATATCAAACATGACTATCAAAACCAAACAAGCATTTGAAGGCTAGCATCGTCCTGATAAAACATCTCAAAGAACAAAATCCATTTACCACTACAAGGAACAATATTTTTAGTCAAGCAGTCCCAAGCTAGCATACCACCTTACAATATGGCATCTAATCTCACTTTAACAGATTAATATTTATACACTTCTTCAACATCAAGAGACTGATGAATCTAGTATCCTCCAAATTTATAACCACCAATAACTTGCTAATTCTACGGTGCATTGCTCCTGGCTACAACTTAACCTCTATCCTAAAGTTCTTGCAACTCTTGCAAATCAGTTCTGCATAATGTAATCAGCAATTCACTATCGACTAATCACTTTCTCCGTTTAACGCCCAATAACCTCAAGCTACGGTTACAAAACCCAACATTTTTAGATCCTCGTTTAATTCAGATTTAACGAGATCAAGATTGAATTATACAATACAGAACTGAACTTTTCTTAAATAAATTAACTTAAAACCTAGCTATCACACAGTTACATACACAGATCTCAATCTTTCACAAAATAAAGTAAATCAAATCATGAAAATCGAAAGTTTCACTTTCTTCTAAACTACACATACAGCAGGAAAAAAATTACACTTTTAAAAAATTATATTCATAATTACCTAGCATTTCCAGGATCCTCGGTACTAAGTGGAGTATACGATCGATTTTGAAGAAGAGAAGTGCTTACTAACTCGATCACCGGACCTCCTCCAGAACTTGACGATGCCATCGTCGTTTGATTAGATTGCATTGACGGAACTCTAACGCTCTTTAAGGCATCTCTATATTTCCTGAACAGCAAAGTCCTATTTCTCGTTGCCATAACTGATTTCCAGAAACGACACAAATTCTCTTATAATTCAGAAGCAAGAAGTTAATTATAGATCTGAAAAGTAATTGACGTATCTTGCTTCATAATTAATCGAAAGAGGAAACGTCAACGGGGGCGGTGGAGACGAGTTCCGGCGCCGGTAGAAATATTCCAGGAATGGAGGTTAGTTAAGGAACAATGGAAATATTAACGAGAGAGAGAGAGAGAGAGAGAGAAAGAGATGTTTGGTTGTTTTATCGGTCTAAATGTTAAAAGTGGGACCAGTTTAATCCATCAAAAAGTACTTTTATTAATGATTCTTAAAAAATATATTTACAATTTTATTTTAATATTTAAAAATACAGAAAATTTATTTATTTTAAAAATAAGATGATATGATTTTTGAATTTCTTTTAGTAACTATTTATTTCTTTTAAATTTATTATTTTATATTTATCATGAGAATTAATATTTATTTTATAGATAATCCTATCTCTTTTGCTCATTGCTAATAAGTGTATTAATATTATGTTATGAATGTATACTTTTAATTGTTCCCTCATTTTACCAAGTGTATTATAATTATGTTGTAATTTTATTTTATATCTTTTATCTCTCATTTATCCCTTTTTTTATATTTGTGATTTGTAATTCTTAAATATATATAACAATCATATGTGTGCTTAGAAAATATAATAATTAATTAAATAAAAAAATAATTATACGATTTAGATATAATAGATGTGATATCTGAACTGTAAAAGGTTGGGTTGAGCATTCTACTTAAGGTTAATTTGACTATATTTCCTTACTTTATCAAAAATAGTGACTCCAGTAAGACCTTATCATAGTTTTATGTATTCTTTAAGGAAACCTTTAAGGAGGATTGCTCTTTGCTCTAAGTCAGTTTGTAGTGTTGTGGTTGCAAAACATTTGAATGAATTAATATCTCAGTCATACATATATGAAAAACAAAAGTAGGAGTGCA
Organism: Dalechampia spathulata; assembly: GCA_948192965.1. NCBI lineage: Eukaryota > Viridiplantae > Streptophyta > Magnoliopsida > Malpighiales > Euphorbiaceae > Dalechampia > Dalechampia spathulata. The sequence continues at coordinate 101,232 of CANYBF010292117.1, forward strand.
AACAAATCGAGTCGAGCCAAGTATGATTTACCTTGTTTAAGCTTGGCTCATTTATAATCAAGTTAAGCTTTCATTGAGCTTTTCAAAATTTTTGATGTATCACGAGCTTAATCGAGTCTAATAAATATATATTATAATATAAATTATTTACCTTTTTATTAAAAAAATTATTAATAAAAGTATTATATTTCATAAATATTTATGATTTTACATCAATAATTAAATTAAAATTTCTTTTATACATTTATATGATTATAAATTTATAAAATATATATCTATAATTAAATTTTTCTACGTAAATTAATGAGTTAACTTACGAGTTTCTTATTAAACTAGCTCACGTGCTTAAACGAGTCGAGTATTGTCTAGCTTAAGCTTGACTCATTTATTAAACAAGTTTTAATAAATGAGCTTGAATGAGCTTTTATCAAATCAATTTCCAAGTAGCTCATGAATGGCTCAGCTCATTTGCACCCCTAAACAAGAGAAATAATAAGAAGAAGAGTGATAAAATGACACTTAATTAGGATAATCATGTTGTATCTTTCTTTAACAAATTTATGTTTCGTTTCTTCATATTATGAGTTTGATAGATTGTAAATATTAGTAATTTTCCATCATTTTGCTCAGTCTTTATCATAACCACTATCACTGATATGTTAATGATTAAATGCATGGGTTGATTTAAGTATGTTTAATTCTTATATTCTTAACAATGTGTGGCAACATTAGGATAGGATAATAAGGAATGAATTTAAGTAGAGCACTAATCTCTATTGCTATTATATTGATTTAAAAAGCTAAATTAAACTAGAAATGTAGTTGAAATAAGTTGTTGTTTTACTCAAAATAAATATAGATTATGAATGAGAGATGCTCTAATTAATAATAAAAAATTAAATGCAACTGTATCATGAGTCATTTATCATATAGTAAGAATCTTAATGAATCATAGGAATTTTATGAAAATAATGTATAAACTTTGTTATACCAATTGAAAACATATTACAAGTAGTTAAGCATAAAGAAGAAAAGGTTGACCAAATGATTAGAAATGAGATAAAGTGGATTTTGATTTGAGAAGGAGCAAGGTAGTCCACATGAATAACTAAGTAGGCTAAAGAGATCTTCTTAATATATATTATATACAAACCACTATATCACTTAACTAAAGTGTTAGATTGATCAATGAGGAGATAGGAGTTGATTAATTCATCTTATTTGGGATAAATAACTTAGTCTTCTAATGTATGAGATAAGCAAAGTGCAAAACACATATAAGGATAATACTTACTACTTAAGGAAATTCTTATTGACTTTGGAGGCTTAAGCATGTGATAATTTCTTAAAAAGGTTTTAATAAAATTAAGAGATTTCCATCCAAAATAGTCTAGAACACTTAAAATATTACTTAAGGAATGGACATCATAGGTGAAGGAGGAGAAAGGAAGGTTGACCATGCGATTAATAAGATTCAACTTCTAAGGTAAAAGGGCTACTGTCAAACTTTATGATTGGGTTTTAAATTAAATATAGGTGTGTTAATAGTATTCTTATGTGTTTGTATGATCTAATTGTAATTATAAATTGAAGAATTAATGAGGAAGAGGGGAAGGTAATGGAAGTGTTATAAGTAAGGGAGCCTCAGTACCAATTTAAATAAGCAAAGAAAATATATGATTTAAGAATATAAAACTCATATGTTGTTTCCATGTAAGGTATTTGGAATAAGGAGTTTTTTAAACTTATGTATATGATAAAATACAATACAAAAATTATAATTGAAGGTATATATGTAAAGGCACTAATGATGAGTTAAGGATGTCGAGTAAATGAATGAAGGAAAACATGTACATATACTTATTTTTTGTAATTGGAAATGATGTAATATAAACTAAAAATTTATCGAGTAGAAGAAAGAATTGGTAGGCTAGCTTATAATCAAGGGTGTATACATTTAATTAAGTGTGAAATCTTAGAATTGTATGATTTCCTAACTCATAAAACCTTTCTTTTAAGTTAACACATTCATGTAGCTTTAACAAGGCAAAATTACCAAAATAATTAATTATTACTTGCTAAGAGTTACTTGAAACTAAGGAAATTAATTCTCATGCTATGCTTAAATTATAAGAAAAATAAAACTCATGAAGCTCTTGCAAGATTAAGGGACTAGTTATATTTGTTATTGACAACATAGGAGATAATTTTTCTTAAGCACCTAATTAAAGAATAATTAATTTGAATGATTATATAATATATAGCCTTGATTAAGTGATAAGTTTAATTATTAATGGTTGTTGGAGATTGCATGGAAATGGGACCAAATATGCATGGAAAATCAAGACCTTAATTTACAAACCATTACACATGGAATAATTTGGTATGATTAACACGTAATCAACTTTTGAATTGAGCCAAGTACATAACTCCATTTTTTTTAAGGACTTGATCAAATGATACTGTTGGATGACTTATGCTATGTCTAATATATATAATAAATGGCTTAGGCATTAGGATAAAATTTGGAAAAGTAATAGAATAAATGAAGTCAAGGTATATATATTGAGTGCAAGCTTATGCATAAGCATATACATAATAAAGAAACTTGTCCAAAATAGCATAAAACATTGATTGATATGCTATATCAAGATAAAAAAATTTTACTTTCATTCATTTAGATAATATAATAAAATGAATAATTATCTAATATAGGTAAGGTTTTCACCGTGATCCAGAGCGAGGCTTACAACAGACAATATTAGGGGCCTGCTTGAAGCGAAAGTGTGGTTTTCTCGAGGGGTTACCTCGAGGAATGATACGGATCAAATGAAGGTCACAAGATGAAGTCTCCACCAGATGGTTCTGGATTTGGTTCGACCAAGCCATAACATGAGTGCTAAGTTAAACCCTTCAAAGATGGGTTCGGGTTTTGAAGATCTATTTTCTTAGAGTTTTAAGTTTTATTTACCATTTTAGTTGAGTTAATTATCCTAGGTAGATGAGCATCCATAAGCATGAATAAAGCACATAACACGATGTAGCATGACAACAACTATAGTATAAAAAACATGATAAATATGATAAGACAATCATAATAGATGAAACATAGCATATGCATGATATGCGAGATGATAAGATAACATAGACATGACATGTGAAATTACATGTCATAGGCATAACATGTGAAATGATATATCATAGGCATAACATGTGAAATGATATGTCATAGGTATGACATGTGAAATGACATGACATAAGTATGACATGTGAAATGATATGACATAGGCATGACATATGAAATGACATGACATAGGCATGACATATGAGAAATGATATAGTATAGCATACATTATATGATAATGATAAAACAAGCATAAAAACATAATAAGGCACAACAACACGAATAAAATAATAATGGCCTGGAGAAAGGGATCGAGAGAGATAGAGGATACATGATAAATAAAGCTAATCATATATGTAAAAGGAAATAAATAAGAGCTTATTCTATTACAAAGGATCTTCGATGATACAAAAATTTGAGATGTTAAGCAATATCTCCTCCACTCGAGAAAATGATCATGGGTAGCATGAGCCAAAATGCACAAATGGGAAAATGCAAACAAATAAATAATTTTAGGTAACTAAATGAAATTTCGGACATGATCAACCAATCCAATGTCATGTGAAAGTATGAATTAACAGTCAAAGTCTAATGAATATGATGGTAGCATTCATGAAAATGTAATAATAAACATGAGTCAAATTGTAAAAATCATCAAAAATAATTAATTTTAAGCAAAATTGATGAAAGACATAATTGGAAGCTTTTAAGATCACATATGACATCACTTAAGATTAGTCATGTCAAGTAACAAACAAAAACATCCAATTAAGCTTAATCATGTTAAGTAACAAATAAAACACAATTAAATGACATTTAATTGATAAAATCAAGCAAATTAATTAATTTAATAGTAAAATCAACATAAATTGATCGTGGAAAAGAAATTGAAGGACTTTAATATCATTCAAACATCAATTAAAGATCAAATACACATCCAAGTCAAGTCCAATCAAACCAATTGCAACTAAGTAAGCTTTTAACTTGAAAATTAATTTCAAAGCCAAAATTAATCAAATAGAAGCAATTTTTGATGAATTCAAATCATTAGGATTATTATGAAATCACTAATGCTATTGAAAAATTAGATTAGCATCGAAAAATAAATGAAAATGAGTGAAAAATCATGAAATTGTGAAAATCTGGCAGCTATGAATAGAGCATATAGCATCACATGCGCTATATGTATTGAAAAATAAGGCTATACACGCCGCATATAGTATGATGTGCACCATATATAACATAAATAAATGAGTTTTTAAGTGAAAACACGAAAGAAATCACAAACCCAGGCAAATATATAACTGTTACATATCATTCTAACTACAGGAAAAATAAAAATGCTAGTGTTACATTCATGATTGAAGCTAATCAATGAAAAATCAATGTTAAATTACAAACCTATTAAGCAAATCAAGAGAAAAAAAGAGAGGAAGAAGCATTCCAAAACTTACCAAGCAGGATTAAGCCTTAATCTTAATTCCAAATGAGTTTAGGGAGTTTAAGTGAGGATTAAGTAGTTTCTAATCCTAATTAAGAAATTAATTAATTGTTTAATTAAGTGAAAAATGATTTTGGTAGAGTTTGGCCTTAATTTGCAAATTTCGGACCTTCCTCTCATAAACATTCAAGCCATATTTATAGGTAAGGGTTGAGTATTGCTAGAAATGAGCTAGGAATATGGGATTTTACAAGTTTTGTAACTGATATGTGCAACATATAGTGCAGTAAAGTGCTATATGCATAGCATATAGTAGTATATGCGCAATGTCACACCCCGACCAGGAATGACATGCTCCCGTAGAATAACTAATGATTTTCTAAAAGAAAATCAATAATTATCCTACAAGGGATAAACCATCATCTTAATTAATCATGCACGTGATATTAACAGGCAATGATAAGCAGGCGGAATAAGATTCAGAGCATTCCATGGCATATACTCATATCACATTTACTGCTTACTCAAAAGATAAATGAATAAATACAATTACAACTATTCTAAGTCCCTGCCTTGTTGATCCCTGCTGAATGACTACCTCGGAATCCGTGCTTTAAATTCAGCTGCTAACCTGCGTCCATTAAATGATGAACGCTGAGTATATCACTCAGTGGTGCTACAATCTTAATATACAATAATAACAACGAAGATGGATAAATGAAACAAGCCAAACCTGCTAATCGTACCATAAACGGGCGTTACCTATAACATACTTACATCCCCTTGTATATCCACTAATGGATTATACTTAGAACGTAAGCCCTTCTTAAGGAAACTATATCATCTCTGTCACACCTGGCCCATACCCAGGAGGACATGCTCCCGTAGCATAGACAACGGTCCCCAAAAGAAGACCAGTGCCCGCATCACAAGGGATGCATCGTGAATACGTTGTATGGGGACACACTCTAAGCCTAATGGTGGTCGTGTGGCGGAAAGAACGCGATGTGCAATCATAAACCCGGGATCCATTCATCATACATCACACACTCAAGTAATATACAAAAACAGGCTATATTGTATTTCATATATACAAAAACCTGTTATACAATCAGTGAGTGTATACATAAAACCACCGAAAGCTATACAATAAATACATGACTACAAGACTACACAACTACTGCCACCCTAGCTACACAATCCAAATAGGAGCCGGAGTATGCCGCAGAAGTCCCATACCAAAATGAGATCGGCCCATCTCAGCTGACGACCTCTAATCCTTCTCATATCGCTCTCCCGTGGGCTCTGAACCTACGTTCATCAAATGACAAACGCTGAGATAAACTCAGTGGTGCTAGAAACACATGTATACAGTCACGCAACATATAGCGACTTATCATAAACATCATAACAGAGCATTACAATCCTATCATCTGATGCAATGTACATGCCAATGTTCCTATCGTTCTCCCTCATCATTCTTTCCCTCATTCACTCTTATTTTCCTGTAATTGTGCACATTCCTTTTGCATACGCTGGATCCCGATAGGTACCGGTACTCATCTCCCGTAGGAGACCATATAACTGTTGAGTGCTCTGCACTCTATATCCATCTCCCATCTCAGAAGAATATATATATAATGATTCCCGAAGGAATCCCATTCATTATTGATCCAGTGTGCCCAGAGCTGAGCTCTGCCCTCACTTATCATTCTCTTTTCACTCTTTCTTTCCTCATCGATCATCGCCATGCATGTCAGCATGTCATTTACATTAATTCATCATAGCCATAGAAGCTTAAACAATTCATTGCATTAACAAGCAAGGAAAGCATCAATCCAAGCATTCCAATCATAACCATACGTATAGCAAGCTTCAATCAATGAAATACAAGACAGAAGTACAAGCTTAGACTTCAATCAAGTCCTGACAATCACCGTAAGCCAAAAACGGCATAAGACATTAAACTAACACTAACCTCAAAAACAAGCTACTTCTTGCTTAAGCCGATAATCCTGTCTTTACTTGTATTCCACTTCTATCTCGCGTTCTCGGACGCTACCGACGTTTAGAATCCTCAAGTGGGATATTTGGTAGGGTTTTAGGGTATTAAGCTTAAGGAAAAAGGATTGAAACCCAAGAAAAATCGTCTGTTTTTAGCCTTAAAAGTCAAATTTAAATGTCGCATACGGCCGTACGGAATTGGTACGCCCGTACCGACCCTAAAATTCTGAGAAACTCAATTTCCTGCGAGCAACCGTACGCCCGTACCCCCATTTGGTACGCCCGTACGCACTCGAGGTTACTGACAAACCTAAATTTCCTGCGAGCTTCCTAAATTCCTGCGAGCAACGGTACGACCGTACCACCATTTGGTACGCCCGTACGCTCACCAGGCCCTAAAATCCCTATAGTTCCCCTGTCTCGTACGACCGTACGCCCAATACGTACGCCCGTACCAATCCCTAAAATCACATAACCTGCCTTTTGGCAAGCCAAACTCCTCTGTAACTATCACCAATACCTCCACTAATATGAAACACACTTCTAACACATCCTTAATCATATATACAAGCCGTCCCTCATCCAACCGAGAAGTCACGCTTCTCAATAAGGCGATGACACATAAACAAGCACACAAACTCATACATAGCAATGCATAGCAACACATATACACATAAGCATAAACCATCATCATGCATTCCAATATATCACATATCCATCAAGCAATCCTACCATTCATCTACACATTCACGTGCATAAATGCATAACTCCTAGGGTCTCTAATGTGGGTGTAACAACTCTCCCCTCCTAAAAAGAAATTTCGTCCCCGAAATTCCTACTAACTTACTCAAAAATAGGTGGGGATACTGCTCTCTCATTATTGCCTCACGTTCCCATGTAGCATCCTGCCCGGTATGATGATTCTATAACACTTTGACCAACGGTATTTGCTTATTCCGTAACTGTTTGGTCTCTCGGGCTAGAATCTGTATCGGTTCCTCACTATAAGTCAAATCTGGCTGTACCTCAATCGTTTCAACCGGAATAACATGTGAAGGATCTGATCTGTACCTCCTCAACATCGAAACATGAAAAACATTATGGATCCAATCCAACTCAGGTGGCAATGCTAACCGATAAGCTAACGGTCCAATTCGTTTAAGAATCTCATAAGGACCAATGAATCTCGGACTTAGCTTACCCTTCTGACCAAATCGCATAATCTTCTTCCACGGAGACACCTTAAGAAACACCTTATCTCCGATACTATACTTAATATCCCATCGTTTCAGATCCACATATGACTTACTGCGATCGGAAGCAGCTTTCAAGCGACTCTTAATCAAATGTACCTGATTCTCTGCCTGCTGTACTAACTCGGGACCTATCAATCTCCGTTCACCTACCTCATCCCAATGCAATGGCATACGACATCATCGTCCATACAATGCCTCGTACGGTGCCATCTGAATACTCGTCTGATAACTGTTATTGTAGGCAAACTCAATCAAAGGAATGTAGCGATCCCAACTACCTTCCCATTCCAAAACACATGCGCGTAGCATATCCTCCAAAATTTGTATCACGCGCTCTGACTGTCCGTTAGTCTGAGGATGAAACGCTGTACTAAACTGAACTCTGGTGCCCAAGGCTTGTTGAAATGTACCCCAAAATCGCGATGTAAATCTCGGATCCCTGTCAGATACAATAGAAGTCGGCATTCCGTGCAATCTGACAATCTCTACTATGTACAGGCTCGCCAGTCGTTCTAGACTGTAATCCATACGTACAGGTAAGAAATGAGCTGTCTTCGTCAATCTGTCCACTATTACCCATACGGAATCATGCTTAGCCTGTGTCATCGGCAGTCCTGTGATAAAATCCATCGTAATACGGTCCCACTTCCACTTTGGAAGCTGCAACAGACTCAATAATCCTGCGGGTACCTGATGTTCTGCCTTGATACGCTGGCATATCAGACACTTAGCCACATAATCTACGATCTTTGTCTTCATACCAACCCATCAGTAGTATTGCCTCAGATCTCTGTACATCTTAGTACCGCCCGGATGATAAGCATACATAAATTCATGCGCTTCCTCCAGAATCTGTCGTTTCAGTTCTCCGTCTGCTAGAATATACAGACGTATTCCATGTCTCAAATTTCCATCGTCATCCAACCTAAACAGAGTAGTCTTACCAGCTTGAACTTTCTGCAACTGCTTCTGGTACTCCTCGTCATTCACTGCACTCTGTCAAATCTGTTCTGTTAGCACTGGTTTAACTTGCAAGTGCAACTGAGTTAGAAGACCTTCAGGTTATACTGTTAATGTCCTGCGTAACTATCGCATTTTCGATACCAGTATCAAAGAGGATTATCTCAGTCCTGCCATTAACTTGCGACTTAAGGCATCGGCAACCAAATTAGCTTTGCCTGGGTGGTAATCAATGATGCAATCATAGTCCTTAATCAGTTCTAACCACCGTCGTTGCCTCAAGTTCAATTCCCTTTGTGTACCCAAATACCTTAGGCTCTTGTGGTCCATGTACATATAGCACAATTCCCCATACAAATAGTGACGCCAAATCTTTAGGGTAAACACAATCGCTGCTAACTCCAAATCGTGCGTCGGATAATTCCCATGTGGCTTCAACTGTCGTGACGTGTATGCTATCACTTTCCTATCCTACATCAATACATAACCTAAACCATTAAGTGAAGCATCGCTATACACAATAAAAGTCTTCCCCGGCATAGGCAACGTCAACACTTGTGCTTGTGTCAAACAATCCTTCAATCGTTTGAAACTCTGTTGACATTCTTCGGACCAATGAAAAGAAACATCCTTCCGAAGCAACGTCGTCAACGGTAAGGCCAACATCGAAAACCCCTTCACAAACCGGCGATAATACCCAGCCAATCCTAGAAAACTGCGGATCTCACTGATGTTCCGCGGAATCGGCCAACTCAAAACCGCTTCTATCTTGCTCGGATTAACTCGGATACCCTCTGCTGAAATCACGTGCCCTAAAAATGCGACTTGGTCCAACCAAAAGGAACACTTAGAAAGCTTACCATACAACTGCTTTTCCTTTAGTCGCTGCAATACCGATCTCAGATGTCTGTCGTGCTCCTCATCTATTTTCGAATAGACGAGAATATCGTCGATGAATACCACTACAAATCGGTCCAAATAGTCTGCAAACACTGTGTTCATCAAGGCCATAAATGCTGCTGGCACGTTCATCAATCCAAACGGCATTACTAAAAACTCATAGTGCCCGTAATGCATCCTAAACATTGTCTTAACCACACTGCCCTCCTAAATTCGAAGCTGATGATACCCTGACCTCAAATCAATCTTTGAAAACACTACAGCATCTTTTAACTGATCAAACAAATTGTCAATCCGTGGCAATGGATACCTGTTCTTAATAGTAACCTTGTTCAGCTGTCGGTAATCCATACACATCCGCATCGTCCCATCTTTCTTCTTAACAAACAATACCGGTGTGCCCCATGGCGAAATACTCGGTCTAATGAACCCCTTTTCAAGCAGTTCTTGCAACTGTACTTTCAATTCCCTCAATTCTAGCGGTGCCATCCTATAAGGTGTGATAGAGATAGGTTCTATACCTAGTATCACCTCTATCTCAAATTCCACTTCTCGTTCTGGTGGTAACCCTGGTAATTCTTCAGGAAATACATCCGGAAAATCACAAACCATTGCGATGTCTGACAACTAAACTTCCTTCTGTCTGATGTCTGTCACATATGCCAAATAAACTTTGCAACCCTGTGCCATCAATCACTGTGCTTTCACTGCTGAAATCAGTCTTGCCATTACAGACGGTACATTTCCCTGTATCACTTTCATCCCCTGTTTTGGATGTTGTACATTCACTGTCTTCTGGCGACAATCCATCACTGCACTGTACCGTGCTAACCACTCCATACCCAGAACAACATCAAAATCTCTAAACGGCATCTCAACTAAATCAGACGGGTAACACACACCATGTATATCTAATGGACATTGTCTTAATACCCTATCCACCTTAACATTCTTACCTAATGGACTCGATACCACTATCTCATAACCTAACGCCTCACTATTCCTCTTAAGTGTTCGAGCAAACTCGGTATTAATATAGGAATGTGAAGAACCCGGATCAAATAATACTAATGCCTCATGATTAGAGATAAAGACATTACCGATCACCACATCAGAGGCATGCTGCTTGTCCTGCTGAACCAAATTGTATACCCTGGTTGGCACGCCAATGGCTTGGTTCACTGACTCTTGGCTTGTCCCTCGGCTCCCACTATCACGGCCTCCTCGGCCTCTTCCTCTACCTCGCTCTGCCCCTTAGGAACCACTCGGACCCAATCTTACATTCGAGCCCTGTTGCTGATACGAACCACCCTCAGATACAGTGTGCACCGGGATATTGTCGCGGGTAGGACACTCTCTAGCATAGTGCCCAGCCTGGCCACATCGATAACACAAATCTGATCCCATCCGGCAAGCTCCGTGATGTGTCCGGCCACAAGTACGACACGACAACAATCCTGTCCCTGTACTGCCGCTGCCACTGGAATAAGTGGGTCTCCCACTTTGTATACGTCTTGGTGTAGGCGGTCGTACTCCCATTGATCGTGGAACAAATGGACCTCTGAATCTCCCCCTCTTCGAGAATCCCGATGATGAACTCGACTCTCGAAACGGTCTCCTCACCGATTCCTGTCTCCTCTGTCCCTCCTGTAAAATCAGCTCCTGGTTCAGTGCATTAGCCATCAGAGCTGAGAAGTCATCATAATTAATGCCATGAACCAATGCTCTGATCCTGAGATCCAAACCCTGTTCAAACCTCTTACATCTCTCTCTCCCTAATGTCAAAATGTTGGTGGCGTAGTACGCTAACCGTGTGAACTCCCTCTCATACTCAGCCACCGTCATGTTCCCCTGAGTAAAATTCAAGAACTCGTGCAATTTCTGATCAGTGTAGGCCGTCGGCACATATTTCTGATGAAACTCCCTCTGAAAATCAGCCCATGTCAATACCGGAGGCTCAGCCATACTCTGTGGAATGGTCTTCCACCATTCATATGCGTCTTCCTGTAATAGGGAGATAGTGTACTCAAATTTAGCTAATTCCGGACACTTTAATTGCCTCAGAACCCTCTGTATCTTCTCTAACCATGTCTCAGCTACATACGGGTCAATCGTCCCCACAAAATCTGTAGCCCCATAAGCCCTCAACTTCTTAAAATCCAGTTTGTACTCTTCCTTGGGCTCTGGTGGAGGTGCTATTGGTGTTACTGGTAGCATCTGACCCTGTGCCCTCATATACTGGACAAACTGAGCAAAATGTGCTGCCATCGGATCAGCGGCTGAAGCATCAACCCTATCCGTCTGTGGTGCCTTAGCACTTGGCCCAACCTGTTCCTTTTGACGAGGTTGTCTTCCACTCACATTCCCCGTCTTAAACGAACCCTCTTGGGGATTAAAGTTACCCCCTTCTTCTTCCCCGATAATGATTACTCTGTCAGTCATAATCCCGTGTCTGTAACACGATAAACAAAATATAAACCTAACGGTCAGCAATGGTACAGACTGGCAACTCCTCAAGTGTAGCTTTCTAGACACTGGCAGTAGTCCTAACAAACCCCTATAAAATCCAGCGAGCTAAACCTTAGCTCTGATACCACTTTAACATGTCACACTTGGCCCATACCCAGGAGGACATGCTCCCGTAGCACAGACAATGGTCCCCAAAAGAAGACCAGTGCCCGCACCACAAGGGATGCATCGTGAATACGTCGTATGGGGACACACTCTAAGCCTAATGGTGGTCGTGTGGCGGAAAGAACGCAATGTGTAATCATAAACCCGGGATCCATTCATCATACATCACACACTCAAGTAATATATAAAAACAGGCTATACTGTATTTCATATATACAAAAACCTGTTATACAATCAGTGAGTGTATACATAAAACCACCGAAAGCTATATAATAAATACATGACTACAAGACTACACAACTACTGCCACCCTAGCTACACAATCCAAACAGGAGCTGGAGTATGCCGCAGAAGTCCCGTACCAAAATGAGATCGGCCCGTCTCAGCTGACGACCTCTAATCCTTCTCAGATCGCTCTCCCGTGGGATCTGAACCTACGTTCATCAAATGACAAATGCTGAGATAAACTCAGTGGTGCTAGAAACACATGTATACAGTCACGCAACATATTGCAACTTATCATAAACATCATAACAGAGCATTACAATCCTATCATTTGATGCAATACACATGCCAATTGTAAGAGTAGCGCGCCCCGGACGCGGGAGCACTGCACGCTGTTCGGCGTGAGATGTCGTGGTGCTTGCTCTCAATGGCGTACTTCCATAGTTGATTGGTCTTTAACCTAGAAAGATCGTATCGAGGTTATTAAGTGGAGTCGCCACCTAGTTTGTTTCGTCAATTCAATTGAACAACTAGAAAACTAGGAAATAAAACCCGGGCCTTCTTGTGTTAGAGAGCGGCCTGAATTTCTTCAGAGTTTGGGTTCGGGATTTCGAATTTATTAATGTTCCATTTTACTATGTTCACTTATTTAATTTTAATGAAAGCTCCTAAGCACACAATTAGATTTAAGTTTGATTAACATACTCTTGCATGGCATAAAGCATTCAAAGAGGCATACACAAATTATAAAGCATAAAGAAAGCGATAAAATGCAGAAAAGTAAATGCAAAAATAAAATGTGGGTATTTAAAATACAACCCACCCAAATAAAAAAAAAGAAAGCAGATAAATGAAAATAAAGCAATTTTGGGTATTTAATACAACCCAACCAAAATAATTAAATAAAGGTAAATAAAACCCTAGTTTTGGGCCCAAGGCCCAACTACTTTCTCCAGGATCCAAATGGGCTTGTCGTGATTGGGCCTCGGGC